>JAYMTE010002998.1:0-10370 GCA_036897545.1 Pelargonium fulgidum
GGGACAAAAAATTTAGACAAATAGGACATTTATTTTGGGACGGAGGGAGTAATAGATTTTGTATAGAATACACATATGATGACTCTCATATCAATTAAATTGATAGAATAGAGATCCTTACAAGTGAATAATGTGACGTGAACTTGATTTAAAAGTAAAAGAAAAAATGTTAAGTAACTAAAAATTTTCTAAATAAGAGATCGGGGTTTTCTAGTGCCTTGGGTATGATTTTATTCGATATTCAGTCTTTGTCATCTAATTTTTTCAACTTAGATTTCTCTTTTGTTAAACAAGAGGGTAATCAGGTTGCCCATTCTTTAGCTAAATCATCTGTTTCTGTATTTGAAGTTAGTAATTGGATCAAGAAGTTTGATCCGTTTTTGATTACTAATATTGCAACTTCTAATTTGATGCATTATTAACGTAAGCTATCTTTCCCCTAATTTTTGTTCCTAAATAAGATATAAGGTTTCAAATGTCCGAGAGTTTTTGTCTAAATTGCCGGCTCTAAACTAAGTTTCAATTAAAATTTTAAAACACTAAAATAAAGAAAAAAAAAAATACCAATTTTTATTTTAGATAAACCCTAGAAAATGCCACACACCTCATTTGCTATAAAACCCTAAAACCCATCTCTCTTCTCTCTCTTGTTTCTATCCACAAAACACAGTGAGCTCTCACACCTCAAAACCTTACAACAATGGCGACTCAGTCCCTGACTCGTTCCCTCTTACTCAGACCGAAAACCCTAACCGTCTTCCTCTTCTCGCGCCCCTTCTCCGCCGCCTCCTCCTCCGCCGTTCCTCGCCCTTCCCTCTCCCTCATCTCCCGCCTCCGCCCCCTCTCCGTCGCCGTCCCGTCTGTCGGACTCCGCCGCCAGTCCTTCCGCTGCTTCTCCGCCAGCCCATCCCCCAATTCTCCCGGCGATCCCAACCCTATCTGGTCCAGTCGCGCACCTAAAGAGACGATTTTGCTCGATGGATGCGATTTTGAGCACTGGCTCGTGGTGGTGGAGAAGCCCCAGGGTGATCCTACTAGGGATGAGATTATTGATAGCTACATCAAAACCCTAGCTAAGGTTGTGGGAAGGTGATGATCTCAAGCTCGTATTTTTCTGGTTTTGCTATGTTTGAATTGTGAGAAAATGGAAAAAAAAAAAAAAAAAATCTTCATGGATTGCTAGTTTTTGCATTGTCCAGCTCGTTTCCTTGTATTATTAGCAGAAAAGTAGCATTTAGTTTCAGAAAATGAATTAGAAGTATATTGCACCTTTGAAGTTTTGCTCTTTTTGATTTAAAAATGCTTAGCAAATCAGTTACAATATGCAACAAATTACATTCAAGTGCCTCATTTGCTAATTTATTTGATTCTGGTTTTACTTTGTTTGGGCGGTGATAAGATAGAACAAGAATCCTCATGTTAGTTTATGCATTACTCCATTCGTCTCCTGAATTTATTTCCAAGAGATTAGCATTATGTTTCAAACCAAGTAGAATATAATTTTAGTTTTGTAGTTGTGGTCTTTTAGGCTTAGAAAATGCTTGGCATCATCAGTTACAATTGACAAATTACATACAAGTAACTTATATTTAGCCCCATTTGCTAAATTACTTATGGTTTCTGTGATTTGATTCTGGTTTAGCTCTGTTGGGATGGTCATAAAATAGGGTAAGAATTCTCATAAAATGTTGGTTTATGCATTACTCCTTTAATTTCCTGATTTTATTTCCAGGAAATTATCATTTTGTTTCAGATAACGACTTAGAAGTTAATTGTAATTTTTAGCTGTGGTCTTTTAGGTTTAGAAAATGTCTAGTATTGATAACAATTCAGTAAGTAGGAAAAATTACAAATCAGTACCGTTTACTTGGCTCTATTTTGCATATAACTCTGCATACTTTCAGTTCTCTCTAATGTTTATGGCACAAGACTCATTTTGCCCCCACGATCACCATCAGTTTCACATTTGGGAATGTAAAATTCTAAGTGCATGAAGTTGTCACAGAAAAAAGTATAGGGAGCTATATGAAAGTAGTGATAAGTTTAATGTATTTATATGCAATTTGACCTATTCTCTCTCATTATCTGTATGGCGCATGATCTATCGATTTTTCCTAAAAATATTTACTATCGCCCTCAGTTTCATATTGCCTGAGTGAGATAAAATATGCTGGGAGTTGGTTGTCACGAGAGAAGTATCGGTAGCTATGTCCATATAGACTTGAGTATATGTATGCAATTTGCCCTTATCAATATGTTCACCTATGGAATGGAAGTGTTGTCAGTCTCGTTCCGGCTTCTGTTCATAGCATCATCATATAACTTGACTCGAACGAGAATTGATAACTGTGCAGTTTATCTAACCCTTTAAGAACCCTTACCTTCAAAATTTGCTTTGCTTTGAGTTTGTTCTGCAGCTGAATTGATAGATGTGTAGTTTAGCATTCCTCAATTGACACAGTAGAAGTAGATTGTTTAGCAGCATATAATTTGAAGTGTGCATTTGATTTTGTGCTATGCAAGAAGCTATAATTAGGAAGATGGAACTTCCCGAAGACATAGTCACTGGCTGTTTGATATATTTTCGGTATTTGTCTCACAGTGAAGAAGAAGCCAGACAGAAGATATATTCAGTTTCCACTAGATGTTATTATGCATTTGGGTGCCTTGTGCCTGAAGAACTTTCTTACAAGATCAAAGGTATATCAGATTCTTAGTCATCGGTGTTTCCCTATTTCTGTCTAAATGGAAGTCTTAGTATATTTTTCCCTCCACAGAAATACCAGGGGTTCGTTGGGTACTTCCTGATTCATACTTGGATGTTAAGAATAAAGATTATGGAGGTAAGGAAGTTCTTGCTTCATTTAGCTGCATTTGGTTGTAACTGTAAATCAAGTTGCATGATTGTGTGCGATGTAAGTTTGCAATTTCTACAGTCTCCTTCCCATTTTATAACATATTGCAAGTTATTACTCCTGCTTGCAGTTCATTTTCTGTTGAGTTCTTTGCAAGTGAACGAACCAAAATGCTTTGTAAATTGGTTGTTTAGCTATTTTAGAATTAGGAGTAGAGGCATGTTGGTGTTTTTTGTGGTATAAAGCTTAAATTTGAGTACCATCTAGGAATGTATATTTTCATTTGATATCCAAATTTACCAAATACTTTGTAGTTGGCAAATTTTCAATCTTCAAATCCACTTGATGTTTTTGAAGCAAGGCATAGATTTAAAATTCTGAAACAGTTTAGGAGGGATTGATATTTACCTTGTAACACTTCAATACTGTACTGAGTGGCCTTAGTTGTTGAGTGAAGACTTGTTTTGCAGAAAGTTGACTTAGAGCTTTTGAATTCGTTTTTTGAATTTTTTTTATCATAGATAGTACTATCAGATTTCTGATTACATTTGTCTCATTTGGTAGGTGAACCGTTTATCAACGGGGAAGCAGTTCCATATGATCCCAAGTACCATGAAGAGTGGATAAGAAACAATGCCAGAGCAACAGAGAGAAATAAGCGCAATGACAGGCCTCGTGCCCATGATAATTCAAGGACCTTTGAAAGAAGAAGGGATAATATGCAGAACCCCTCTCCTAATCAGCAAGGGTATCAAAACCGTCCTAGGCCTAATCAGCCCATGCAGAATCAAGGGTATAACCGTCCCGGGCCTAATCAGTCCATGCAGAATCAAGGCTATCAGAACCGTCCCGGTCAGCCCATGCAGAATCAAGGCTATCAGAACCGTCCCGGGCCTAATCAGCCCATGCAGAATCAAGGCTACCAAAACCGTCCAGTCCAGAATCAAGGTTACCCGAACCATCCCGAACACAGCCAAGGTTACCCGAACCATCCTGCACAGAATCAAGGTTACCAAGACCAACATTTCCAGTACTCTCAGATGGCTAACCAACCCATGCAGAATCAAGGTATGCAAAACATGCCTCCTATGCCTCCTAACAATGGAGGCGCACCTTTCTACAACGGAGACATGCCACCCAATGCTTCGATGAGCGGGATGCTACCCAACGCCTCGATGAGCGAGATGCCACCCACTGACATGAAATGGGATCAACCGAGCAATGCTGGAGCAACGCCACCAGATGCTGGATGGCCCGACAACTCACCGAACAGAGCATCTGCTGCCGGAGGAGGATACCCGCAGAACTGAGAGCTGTGTGTTGCGGCTGGTCTGTGCGTATTTAAAGGTTACTCTTTGTACCTGGCTGAATTTAATGCATGCTGTAGATAAATTAGTCTAGACTTTAATGCTTCTCTGGATTTATGTTATATTATTGTCCTGTTGAAGATGATTCATAACATTGGTTTTTTTGTTATTACACATTGAAAAATTATTACTCGTGGTTTAAATTTTAGTTTCATTAGGCATTGCCTTGTTAATTTTGTACAATCCTTAAATGTTTTTTCCGTGGGCTTCTAGATTTATTATTTAAAGCGGTTGTAATTCGTTTCGTTTCATGGGTTGTGGTATAGTCTCGGTGAAAGTTATTCTGCTAAATGTATGCATTCGCATGATTTCCTTAAATCATGAGCGGTTGACATATCATGCACAAGACATTTAGGTATTTGTGTTTAAAATTACACTACTAAACTTGTTCGTCTAATTAAGTTTGGATGGAACCGATGCAATTTCATATTTTGATTTGTGAAATGTAAGTGTCTATTGGCACAACACGCTTGTAAAAGTACTACGTTTTATATGAGCTAACTATAGATTTTCAAAGCTGAAATCAAACAATGTAAGTACCGGATCGAAGTGGAAACTGATTTTTTCAAGGTGGTTTTTTGGTACGAAAATCGAATAAAAAATATCATCCCGATCCTCACCCCATTCCTCTAAAACTTTTCTTTTATGTCCCCGTATGTAGGAGTGGGGAAACCAGTGCCTCGATGAATTTAGTTGCAACTGTCATTTCTTCGGCAAGTGTAGAGTCTATAGACAAAATATTAAACCGACGTTTAAAGTAGGTGCTACTCTTTCTGGAGGTATCAATTGGCCGGGTTGGGTCGAATTTAATTCGTATTTCGGATTGAAACATGAGATTTGTTTCGATCCGACAATACTTTGGATCGTATTGGACAAATTCACTCATTTTACATTGAAATGACTGAATTTATCCGATCCAATCAAATATGAAATTAATCGAATCAGATTGAATTTTGAACGTCCGCACATTCGAATCCAAATTGTCGGCTCTAGCTCTTGCACACATTCTTGATCTACAGGAGCACTCACGAGAGCTCTTTCCGCAAGAGCAACGAAACTGACAATTTTACCCTCGAATTACATAAGCTTCGTATCTTTAGTATTGTAATTGTAACGATTGAGAATAACATTTGAGCATTTTGAAATGCCAAAAGTTTGATTCAATCAAAAAGGAACATGTGATACAGATGCCATATCCAATCTAGAGTTAAAACAAATGTAAAAACATAATAAGACATTAGCCTTCTAGAGAATACAAATATTGTTGAACATTAATCTCTGGCGATGCTTGAACCTGAGACCTATTTCAGTTCCTCCATTTTCTAATTCCAGAGGTTTTGGATAGTTTATGCCAATTTCTTGGCTGAACTAATTATATGCCAACATGGTCCTCCAACTGTTGAAAACCGACCAAAACGGTCTCCTACGTTAACTTCAGTAAAGAGATCAGTTTAGAATAAAATTAGTTCAGGGATCAAACTGGTCGGATTTTGAAAATTTGCTCCACCATTGAAATAAGAAACCGACTTGGAGGTTGTAGCTTGTAGCCCAATTTGCCTCCTTTCAAGCCGTTTAAAGTCAAAGGTCACTTTAAGCTGCAATGTCCAAATTCAGTATATAAATAACAAGTGAACAGAAATATGAACAGGAAAGAAAGAACAAGAAGCTGAGATAGCGTTTGGATAAGAATTTTCGTACAAGAATGGGAATTGATCTTTATGTTACTTCTTGGGTAAATTTAAACCTACAAGAAAATAATGCGGTTCGACCATTAGACCTACAACCCCACCCGAAGGGCTAAAAGTGTTTCCTCTAACTCGATGTGTGGGGAAAATACATGAAACGAAACAAATTACAAAAATAACTTCTCAAACTCATAATTTGTAATATCAAATCCCACAATTTACTACACAATCAATAGTTAACCCACGATACGACCCAACCCACAACCTGATTATCAGGTCAGAATCAATCCTTTTCAAACCAAAATTTGAATTGCCAGCTCTGAGACTCGGGGTATATCAGTGCCCTATCTTAAAAAAAAGACAGTCCTAAAATTTCAGAACCTACATAAATGGGTGGATTAGAGCAAGAGGCTCCCACCATTGTGAGGTCTGGAATATATGGGCTGGCCTAGTGATTGCAGGTCAGCCGCGGCTCATTTTGCATGAAAAATAGGCAGCAGGCCAGAATCGGGCCAAGCACGTTAGGCCTAAACAAGTCGGGCAAAAAACACCCGCAGACCGCTGACCCATTTGCCGACTCTTTGAACTCTTGACTTTAAGGTCACAAGGCAGCAACCTTACCGTTGCTCTAAGTCTCATTCTCTTTCCATAAACATCAGATCTGATCATCAAGAAGAATAGTGAAGAGCAAACAATAAAATTAGTGACAGAGCAATGACAATGCTCACCGCACTAAGAAGTTGAAAATTGGGCTTCCTTTTTAGGCCTCTGATGGGATGGATCATTGCCAGATACAGCTGCTGATGAATCAATACCCACAAATTCCGCTCTTTTATTTTTGGCTGCTTGGAGCTGATCCGCAAGTGAAACTTCTTTACGCATTTTTTCTTTCTTTACAAGCTCTAAATCCAGTTTCTCCAAAGCCGGGATACGGGGAACCAATGTGTTCCCTGGACCATTTATGGCTTTCTTTTCACGAAGCTATAAGCAAGAAAGGATATACACAATGTTATTATGATAAACTAAAATAAGAACAAAACATTACCAATCCAATATCGATTTCAAAGCAATACTGTTCCAAAGAGCGAGCACCAACGTAACTAACAAGTAATGATGTACATGGCGATCTCTAGAGTTGCCAAAAACATTTTGGCTATTGCTATGACAAGTAAGAAGACATATGGGCCAACACACGTTTAGTATCGTGCTCAAATGAACACAAAACATTTTATGAACACGTTACACGAATACATCTCAAAATGGTCATATTGACACGATATGACACAATTAGTACGATTTGTACAACAAGACCAACACATTAGACACAACAATCCCCAACATGCTTGCCACGGTAAAGCCTACCACAATTAATCATAACTTTAACCTATTTAACATAACTATGCTAACTAGCATACAAAAATCACACAAACAACAAGACAAGCTAGTATTTTTTGGGTCAATTTACTATTATAACTCCAAGGCATATGTGTTGGGTGTGTCCTGCGTATCACACCACAAATAACTAATCAACCAGGTGTGTTTTTGAGACTCGACACGAACATGGCATGATTACAAAATTAGTGACCTCAAACATGCTTATTTCGTGTTGTGTCACATGTTGAGACACAAATTGCCAGTTGTAATAAATATATAATTCACGCAAGTCTTAATTTCATGCCAATCTGATCTTCTAGGGAAGTATAGTACCTCTTGCAATTTTTCCTTAAGTTTTGTTTCTTGGGCCGCTGCTAACTCTTCTTTTTCTTCCTTCGTTTTTCTAGGTCTCTTTTTCACTACTCTTGTCTTTGCCTTCTCCTCCCGCTCTTTTCTCTTTTGGGCAAAGATTTTTTCTCTTTCTTCCCGCTCCTTCCTCCTTTGAGCTTCTTCTTCTTCCCGCTCCTTCCTCTTTTGAGCCATCATTTCCACTCTTGCCCGTGCTGCTTGCTCTAATTTTATCCTTGATATCTCTATCGCCTGTTCCTCCTCGACAACTTGCTGAATATGTCGTAGAGTTAATTCTCGTTCTATCTTGTCATAGCTATCCCAGTCTAGTTCTTCCTCTCCACTCCCTCCTTTCTTAGCAGCCTCTGATATGCTTTCTCTCCATTGTTGAAAGAATTTCTGCTTTTGGCGCTTCACCTTCAAACGCTTTGCCCATTTTTTCCTTTGTGTAGCACCTATTTTTGCCCTTGTTTGAGGACTGCAATATAAAAATTAAATAACCTTTAAAGATTGGGAAAATATGTATGATACGTAAGTATTTCCTTTGTTAACTAAATCATTCATATAATCTAGATCAAGGAGACGTGAATCAAAATGTTACAACTGCATCATCTTGCATTTAAAAATGACCGTTCCCGTACCCACAGTGGTTGGAACCTCTTGCATTGAGCCTAGACCTGGCAGTTTCGAATGGAACCTGCAGGCACCCAAAATCTGACCCGCAATTTTTGTGGGTTCAAGTCATATAAAATACATTTAATTGATTTTTAGGCTGGCCTGGTCAGGTTTACAATGGGAAGATGCGGATCAGGTTAGGTATTTTCAATCAAAATCTGAATTGCCAGCTCTGATTGAACCTTTGGATGGCGGTGGAGTTCATAGGTTTAGATCTCGAGACCTCTCATTTACGAAAATTGACTTGAGGACCAACTGCACTAACGGTCGATGGTAATTATTTTTTCATCTTCCATAATTTTGCATTTTGAATCTTGTACGGTGAAAATATTGTAAGTCATTCTAAAAGTACGAAAAACTAGAACCTTACAAACGCTTCCAAAGAAGCTGATTTACGGACTACCGTACAAACTTATTCAAGCAAAAAATTCAAGCAAAAAATAAAACTATTTTCCACCTGAACAAAGTCCTTCAATATTGGCCAAACAAAAAGTTGTTCTAAAACAATATGCAGAATCATTCCACCATTAGTTTTTCCTGACTTGATGCACCTAAATAGAAGATGTTGGGTTTTAAGCTTCAATCAATCTATTTTACTTACCAAATCAGCAATAACCAACTCCAAGTTTCGGCTTGAACCTTTACAAAACCCACCTAGGGTCGTCTCCTCATTGAGCATATAGAGTATATTACAATTTTTATGAGCAATATGGAAAGATGAGTATGAGAGATAAAAGTTACCTACGAAAACGAGGCAATTCAGACAACTTCCTTCTAATCTGAAAATCATTAATAAGAGACAAATAAAACAACATTAAGGAGAGAGGATAAACGTTACTCACAACAAAAGAAATAAAAATGACACGCAATCGTTTGCATTTGTTTTTAGAAGAAATATAAGAAAACTACAGAAACTTTCAAGATGCATAACTTTGTATACGAGCGAGCAAAAAAAAAAAAAAAAGAAATTTTCAGAAACAACTTTTGGTGAAACATTTAGCTGGCATTTCATGTCACAACATGTGACATGAAATAAATAAGTGTGTTTGGTTTGGGCTCACTAATTAGGTAATAGGTAATCGTACCGAGTTCGTGTTGAAGTACCCAACATGTACTTATTTCATGGTGAGACACGCCTACTTGCATGGTTAAGGGTTATAATAGTAAATTAACCCAACAAAAACCCTACATAGGTGTCGTCTTTGTGTTTAATATTTGAGCACAAATACTAAACGTGTCGTGTTCGTGTTAGCTCATAAAGATCAACCCAACCTTCAACATGACACACACGAATTGACAACTTTAGTGAAATCATTGGTATGATCTTTTACATACTACTATACTTGGCAATGCGGGCCTAAACGGGCCAAGCCAAAAATGCACGTGTTTTCATCAATTCTAATGGATCTCGCCACTTAGTGAGAAAGGCTAGAGCCGATAAAAAGTTGTAAAATTGAAATGCGTGAGTTTTTTGGCCTGGCCCGCATTAGGCCCACGGTCCAAATTGGCAGGTCTGCATACTACAGCTAATAATATACATATGTAAGAGAAAACATCTCAAATATAACTGCATCTTACATGACTTCACCTTGGGGTCATTCAAGGCTTCTTTAGTTCTTTGCCTGATCCGCTCGCGAGTCTCTGCATTACACCCGAGATTAAATATCACTTAGTATTTTATTTATTGAGAGTTCAAACAAGCCCCCGTGAAGTAACTTATTGTCTTGATGGTTACAAGTTTTATGGGACATTTATCATTACATTTTTAGGGTAATAAAACATGATGGACAATATTGGTCAACATTATTTAACGGGAAAGAAAATCAAAATTCAACCTCTGCACATGAAGAAAAACAAAGCAGTTTATTAATGACATTTGGACGGAAGACAGGGCCAAACCAAATGGACCAACATTGAAGAAATAAGGAAAAAAAAAATACTTTGTAAAGAGAAAAAAAGAAAAAATATATGATTGTGCTAACGAATAAAGTGAGAAATAAAAAATTTAAAAATACATTTACTTTTCTATTTGAAACTCAAAAAAAAAAAAAAAAAAAAAAATAACG
>JAYMTE010002999.1:0-10369 GCA_036897545.1 Pelargonium fulgidum
ATTGCAGTATACTTGTGTTCTTATTCTCCAACAGGTTTGAGAGGGTTTGAACTTGATTTCTCTGTCGGAGTTGTAGGTCTTGAGGTCAGAGAAAATGACCATAAGCTTAATTTTGCTTTTCTTCTTCTTCTTTCGGGTCTTCTGAGTTGATTGAGATCCCCAAACGAGTATCTTCAAAAATTCACCTTTCCCAGAACTCGAATTTGGATTATTTTTCTGGATTTTCTGCTTTTGGGTTTTGTGATTCGTGAACCAAACTCAATTGGGTGTCTCAAAAAGTTCAAATCTGTCATTAAATTGTAGTTAGATTTTACAGTTTTTGCCAAGATCCAAGTGGGTTGTCAAAAAGTTCAAATCTATCAAACACAAACTTTTTTTAAATAACAATCACTCTATTGAACTCTATCTTAGAGTAAATTCCATACTCTCGAGAAGAAGACCACAGGGACTGCAATGCAGCAAACAATACCATATAAATCTACAATCTCAAATTATATAAACTAATTCTAACCCAAATAACTGTCAATCCTCAAAACAATAGGATTAACAATATAATTTTGGAAATCAATGAGATTAGCAATATAATTATGGAAAAAAGAAGATTGCCCACTCGAACAGGGATATATGGAGTGTAGAGATATCTGAGACAAATGCTTCGTTTGTCTGAACAAATTTAAAAGAATGGATATCAGACTCGACATTGTGTTGTCCATCACATTGAACTCACAAACCCGCTCTTTCTTGGTGATGTTGATCTTCGCCACGACCTCGCTCTATTTCTCCGGCACAGGTTCTCGGGCTCGATTTCCAAGACTTGTTTCCTCCGGTTGCGTTTGGGTTGGGTCTCGGTGTCGTCGAGATTGAAGTTGGTCTGGAGATTTGGGTCGTCGAATGCGCCGTCTTCAAAGACGACCCAGTCGCCGATTACGTGTTCGTCGTCGTCGAAGTAGTCATCGAAATCGCCGACGATGTCGGTGAGTTGGCTGGACTGGAGCAGCTCACCGAGATCTGAGAGTAAGAGAGATGAGAGTTATTTTATTATTTTCTGTTATTTTTTTAAATTATTTTCTTTTTATAATTATATTAAAAAATTAAGAAAATCCACGTCAGCATCAAATTTTACCAATCATCTCTTTGTACACATCAGCATCGGTTAATGGCGGATTTGACCGACCTTGACAGTGGGTACTCAATTGAGTACAAAATAAAACTTTAGATACTAACTCTGGTACAATTAAAGATTAGGTACTAAACGTGCACTTTCGCCAAACTTTAAGTATTAAATTTGCCTTTATTCCCAGTACTTATGGAAGTAAGTGTGGAGGATGAGGAGAAGAATTCTCCGTGTGCAGGTTGGGATCTATGTAATCTAGATTTTTTAGAGTTAGGCTCTCCAAAGCCGAATTCTTCTTATCTTCGTATCAGACACATTAGAAAATTTAGTTATTCAGAATTGAGAGCTCCTCTAGAATTTAGATTTCTAAAGTTGGGTTCTCCGTAGATAAGTTTAGAACCTCTATGATTTGAGTTCTTAGGAGATAGGATCTTCAAAGCCAGATTCTTTTTTAAACTCTCCTTATCCGACCCATTTGAGGGTTGAGTTACTCGGAATTGAGAGCTCTAGAGTTGGGTTTTCAATTAACAAGCTTTATTCGGTTTTCGGTCCCAAGACTCCGTGGAAGCTCTTGTTTATGCAGACTAATAACATGTACTGGTTGCTAGAATGAAAAAGAAAAAAGTAACACAGTTATAATAGCAAAAGGGAGAAATAATTAGCAGCTACTACTGATTGATATTATTCAGAAGAAGAAAAAGCATCCAAAATACAACTGACACACTTTAGGACGGCGAAACAACAGTACAAGTTCACCGAGCAAAATGCTCTTTAAAGCTTAAACTGCCATTACATGAAAAAAAGCCACACAAAAGGTGAAAGAGCTGAATCCAAATGATGCTAAATTCTGGTTTCAAACACAAACATCTTAAGCTTTGTAGCAGACCTCTCCATCACAGACCCATCCTTCTTTCTTCTCACTATTTTCCGCATCCACCTTCTCTTTATCAAAATCTATCAGAGCACATTTGGGATGCAGATCAAAGTCACATTCCACGCATCTATAAGTCCATGTGTTTCCACTTTCATTGCATCCATTGCAGCGGTACATCCCGCAGCGAGTGAGCACGAGCTCGTGCTCATCGTGTAGTTCGTGTTTCACCTTCTTAGGCCACCCCTTTGCCATCTCCTCCAACTTTGCCTCCATCTCCTTTAAACGCTCCTCAGTGAAAGGATAGGCATCTGGGCCATGCTTCAAAATAAGATCTCTGGCATCTGTTGTGACAGTCCGGCCGCTTGGTCCGATAGCTACAAGCTTAGGAATGCCATTGACCTTGAACTTTCTACTCAAAGACGCCTTCCTCTTGTCACCAAAGGGGAGCGCTAACCATGGCATTCCTGAGAAGTATTCATCAAAGGAAGCCTGGTCCCTGTCGCTAGAAATGAAGATTATTTCAAAAGCACCATCTTTTGCCTTGATTGTGTGGTATGCTTCAATGAGCTTTGGTGTAAAACCACGGCATGGAGGGCACCAGTGCGCTGAGAAATAGAGGAGGATGTTCTTCCCCACTAGGTCAGACACTGGAATCTGAAATAAACATAAAAATCATTGTCATTTAGAAAGAGATAAATCAATGCCCAACTGTCCATTTTGGGGACATTTCACTCCAGAAAAATCAAATTTTCAAATTTCATGGCGTGATTCAAAACTAATATTAAACGAAATGGTTGGTGTAAAGTAAAATCGATTGGAGAAAGTGTGAGAATTTTAAAAAAAAATTACCTTTGCGCCATCTTTCCCAATGACAAAATCTCTATCCTCTAAGATCATAAACGACTCAAGAGTTTGAGCCTCCGCTCTTGCTTTCTCTATCGCCGCTAGCTCTGCAAACTTTTCTGGGGTGAACGGGTATGTCAGAGTCCCGTGTTCTTCAATGGCTTCAGCAACATTAGAATGAAGTGTTTTTCCATCAGGCCCAATAATAACCAAAGTAGGGAAGGTACAGAGCTCAAAGTATCGAGCCAGCTTTGCACAACTCTTATCCTTGGCAGGCAAAGCAAACCAAGGCATGCTTTCAAAGATTCCATTGAATGCTTCTTCGTCATCATCAAGTGATATCAACACGATTTCAAAATCTTCTCCCTTTTCCTTCAGCTTCTTATAAACTTCCACGAGCTTAGGAGTAAATTCAGTGCTTGCTCCGTATGAAGACACAGCAAAATACAGACCGACAAGCTTCCCTTCAAGTGCTGAAATAGGTACCTATGCACATCAACAGAGTAGAAACACAATTCAAGATAAAGCCAATGATATTGCTAATAGCCAAATGTATATTCTAAACAGCAGAGCGATTGAAACTGACCTTAGTTCCATCAGCTGATATCACAAAATCACGAGAACGAGAGACCAAAATGGATCTCAAGCTCTGATCCCTCCTGGCTGCAGCTTCTTGCTCTTCCAATTCTTTGGCCCTTTCTTGAGTAAATGGGTATGCTTCAGCTTCATACTCCATAACCATCCCGGTTGCAGAATCATTCAAAGTTTTGCCATTGTCGTCAAGGATCACAAGATGGGGTATTCCATTTACTTCAAACAATGCATCCAGGCGTTTACGTGTGTCTTTATCAGAAAAGGGTATAGCAAGCCACGGCATCTTGGAGAAATATCCCTTAAAGGACTCCTCATCTACATCAGCTGAACAAAAAATGATCTCAAGATCACCTTTTGGAGCGAACTCATTGTACACATCTACTAAAGTTGGAGTGAATCGCCGACATGGGCCACACCATGATGCTGAAAAATACAGCCCAACCTTCTTCTCCTTTATGCTGTCAATTTTAACCTGCATAAACCAGGATATACAAATAACTCTTAAGTCATCAAACTTCATTGAAGTGATTCAGCCATGTCATTTGGCCATTGTTAAAACTTCATATCCTATAGCCATACATATAAGTGAAACAAGTCAAGCAACAAATGGACCAAGCCCACTAGCCCAGCATGCTTTCAGCCCATATATGTAAATGGTCCGTATGTCTAATTCTGGAAGTCATACAGATTACAGAATGAGAGTGTTGAATGTTATTTGGGAACTTTGTCTCTCTTACCATCCGTTTCTTATTCTTCTTCCTTCAATCTTACTTTACAGGTTTAACATTCCAAATATCAGTAATCTCTACAGCCCTTTTTAATCGAACCAGTTAAAATTGTGATGGCGTTTGATTTGACTTTGAGTACAGGTTTAACATTCCAAATATCAGTAATCTCTACAGCCCTTTTTAATTGAACCAGTTAAAATTGATGGCTTTTGATTTTTGACTTTGAGTGTGGTTCATACCAATTAGCAAATTTTAAATTGCCAAAAAGAAATCTGTTCTAGTCTCTGCATATATTTAGCCACACTTGCTCATAGTTACTTCATCAATCCATATACTCTCCTATACAGAAGCTTCATATTATTTATAGAAATTCATAAGGGTTCTTTTCCAGGGCTATATTTAGTTTCTGAACATAAACAAGTTTTCCCACTTCCCCTAACTTTCGCTCGATTGACAGTTTCTTCATATTCCTAGAAGTTGTGTAGAGTAATGCAATATATGAAGCTAACATAAATTACAAAACTTCCCAAGTTGTTCTTATGTATATGTAGTGAATCAATATTATGGCAGGTAAAAACAAGGGTTTAGACAAATTTAACCAGCAAAACTCAAGATTCCTTCTTGTTTCCCAAATTTCTACTAGGTCTGATCAGAAACCCAATCCAATCAAAGACAAATAAACTAATTTCTCTCTCAAACTCAAATTTCCAACACATGTGAACAAGAACCTAATCAAGACAAGCAATAAACTCAAAATTTTCCATTTACTGTACTTTTTCTACATAAATTGAAAATCAAACACTCTTAAAAAGGAGATGCAAATCACCAAATAAAAAAAAAACCAACAAAGCAAACGAAATGTGTAGTTAAAAAATCGCTAAAACAAAATAGAAAAAAGGACGAGCTCAAATCAAATTACCTGTTCGCCATTGTTGCGAACGAGAAAGTCCCTCTCGGCAGAGCCGAAGAGGGATTTGAGGTCGCGAGCTTCGACTTCCATCGGCTGAGTCTCCGCCATATCTTGATCGCAAATTGAAATGAAGAGTGAATGCAAAAGAAGAATAGAGAATCGAAGTGAAGTGAAATGGTGCTTGGATGATTGAGAGGTGAGTGGTTTATATAGAGTGAGACGAAGACTTGGTGACTGACGAGCGTGGTGTGGAAAAGGAGTTATCTTGGTGAGCAAGCTATTGCTTTCTAGAGAAGAGATGGAACTTTCCCCGTAAGCACAGCGAATACCAATTGTACAAATGTCAAGCCGGAACGGAAGGTACCAGAAGGAAATTGAAAACACAATTAATGAAATATTTACCTTTGTGTAATGCATCTTCTGGGTATTATTGGCAAGTCTTTTATATTTAACCGACCAAAATATAAAATAGATCATTTTTTATTAGGGTGCATAAAATTTCAGCTCAAACATAAATAAATGAATATGTGCAGACGGTATGCGCTAACAAATTTATAGTATCGGTATGCCATGATTTATTAGGTGACTGAATTTTTTTAATATATTATTATAAAATATATATATAGGCATTTGTTCGAAATTGTGTCTCTTTTTTTTACTTGCCGTTTTAACAGTTAAATAGAATTTTTTCCAACTACAAATGCTCTTGATTTTAGAGCGTCAGTTTTTTTGATTTGCATTTAACAAATTGCAATTTTTCTCTAACAGTGAGTCTTTGATAATTCTTTGGGTTAAAAAATATTTACGGAAGAGTAAATATAAATAATTTTTTTCTTTAAAAATATAAATAAGTTTTTAATTGGATCATTAATACATGAATTATAAAGTTGAGCTCTTCTTAAATAGAAGTCTTGTTCAGATGCACCTCTTGCACACTTTTATTTACGAGATTGTAATTTAAATTCTATATGATGTGCAAATGTGCATTTGAAGAATATAACTCAGAGATTCATAGATACTAAATACACCTTGTACTATTATTTTACATGTAAAGTTAAATGAAATGTGTTGATTATGCTTATTATAATATGGGCTCGTGGGGAATGACTGGAAAAGATGTACTCCCTCTGTCTCAAAATTAGTGTTTTGTTTATATATTTTTACAAAAATTAAGGATTATAAGATAATTTAATATGTTTTTAGTAATATCATCACTTTCTCATGAACTACACCTCATGTGCAACCCATGTGTAATGCATAAATGATAAGAATAATATGAAAAAAAATAATAATATGATAACCTAAAAATTGAAACAGACACTCATTTTGGGACAAAAGATTTAAACAAATAAGACACTCATTTTGAGACGGAAATGGATTAGGCTTTAGGTTTATTTTAGCAAGTTTGCAAATTCTGGCTTTTGGTTCATTTAGAAAGTTAAATGAAATGTGTTCTGACTCAATTTTTAACTTTATTTGACTAGGAGGCATAAAGCATTATATAGGAGAGCTTAAACATGAAGCAATTTATTCTTGGTGTTATCCAACCTTCTCACTTCAAAAATCAGTTCAAAAAATAAAATTTTATGTCACATTTATAAAATAAATATTTAAATGGTATCTAATTTGATTTTTTTATTTGATATTCAAAATATTGATATCATTTCAATTTGGTATTTGAACTATACATGTTATATCAAACTGGTACCTAATTAAGTTTTTATTTCTATATGATCCTCAAACTATTAATATTGTTTCAATTTGGTACCAAGTTTTTTTTTTTAAGTTGGTCTCACATGTTGTGTCATTAAATCAATCTCAAGTGGCGTTTATTTTTAATTTTAATTTTTTTTGTAGAAAATAAATATTTGATAAGACAACTTTGGCGCGACTTGCGGATACAAAAACGACGCCGCATTTGTTGCGTACTCACTTAATTGAAGGAGTGTCCACTACGATGTCGTATGGTGTTTTTGCATTCGTCGGCTTCTTCACCAACACAGTTTTTATAGGTCACACAATTTCAAATATACAGACAATTGGCACTTACTAAAGTTTTGGGTTCATAGAAGATTATTTTATATTGACTAAAACTATTTATCTAGTTTCACATGTGAAATGCGAGCTATAAAGCTATGTTTTTTAGGTTGATTGTACGGTAAGTTACAAGTTATATCAATTTAAAACAAAAATAAACAACTTAAATACCAATTTGAAACAATATATAATTAATGTGTCAAATTAGAACAATATCAATCATTTAAGTATCAAATATAAACAAAAATTAAATATGACACTAATTTAGAGCCATATATACAGTTTAGATACCTTATAAAAAAATAAAATTTAGGTACTAAAATGGAATATTCTCCCAAAAAATACAAGTCTCTAAATTAATAGATAAATGGAAAATTATTTTGCCACTTGTTTTTTTTTTAATGACGGCCCAATTTCTTTTATGATGAGATTTAATTATTATTATTTTGTCTTTTTTTATTACTGTATGAGATAATTTAATTAATTACTAAAATATACGGATTAATTTACAAAGACTTTTCAGGTCAATATAAAAAATGACCAACTACAAATGTGTCAAAATCAGTAATTAAAATATCAATCTTAATTCACAAGGAATTAGACAAGAAGAGACTTTCTATTTTCTATTTCGCTGTATAGTCACTTTCTCGTGACGTTGCCACGTTGTTGTTTTTCATTTATCCATTTTGATGAAGAAATTGATACAACAGAACCGACCAAATAAAATAAATTGTCTCCGTTATTTAATTGAAATTTGTTACTCCCCGTAAAAATACACAAAACAAATATTATTACTAAGATTTCTTTAAAGGTCTCAGATTTGAGTTTCCTACATGCACTATAGGTGGATTATTGATAGTTATAAGGGAGAGTTATCACATGTTGTGTAGGTCAACTGATAAAAAAAACAACTACTAAGATTTAGTTCATCTTCTAGCTCTCCCAAAAATACTATAACTCAATCACTTAAGTGACATTTTAACTAAACCACACTTCTCTAACAATCAACCTCATGATGACACATGACGAACTTGATTTGAGTATAAATACTCCCCTCCCGTAATTTATATAAAGACCTTCTCTTTTTACTTGTTGAAGTGAGTGAAATAAGTCTCACATCAGATAAAAATAAAATGGAAAAACTACATATAATAGTGAAAATGAAACTCTAAAGTTAACCTTTTAGTAGTAGAAGCCCAAGCCAATGTGTACGTAGTCCATTATAAAATTTAATATGGTATCAAAGTTGGTTGATCCAAACTTTGGCCCGAAGATGGTCCGTTTATATTGACTCCTCTTGTGGTCTTCGGCCCACTTGCATATGAATATGCATGTAGGGGATCATGTGTAGAAGAAAAATACTTACACATGAGAAATAGTGCCGATTTATAAAGCCTTCGATTTTGCACGTGTCGAGCTCACAGATAAAATAAAAATGTGAGACTCGCATGTGAAAAGGAGTGTTGAAGTGGGTGAAATAAGTATATAGAGACCTTATCTTTCTACTCTTTGTAGGATTTTATCTAGATTTCTCTCTACATAGGTGTAATTCAAATTTTCCTATAGTCAATTCTTACTCTCGTATCCAAGCACACTGATTTAATGGAATACTACCCTTCTGCATGATTTAGGAACCTAGGAACAAAGTCTTTACGACTTAACCCTTCACTTTCACAAGATGACAAAATATTCATATTCTAGTATGCTAATTTGATCTGATTTAAAGAGATACATCAGTTCGTATCATTGTCAAGAATCGATTCCTAAATCAAGTATCATAAACGTATAATGAAAAATGAAAGATGAAAAAGAAAGATCTATCTCATTCTCCGAAGAAACCTCAAGCTCAAGTAGAGTTTGCTATAGAACTACGATATTCTTCCAAAATAAAGTGATGATGATTGTTTCCATCGTCGTTTTCCAACATTTTCAAGCCGTACATGGAACTCTCACAATGATTAGAACTTTACCTACCGTATTCAAGGGCATGAAGTGGGAGAGGAGACGACCAACCTTGAAATAACCACTCTGAGAAGGGAATCCAACTCTTGATAGATCCTCCCGCCTTAGTGATTCATACCAAGATTGCATGTCCCATGAAAGCCACACTCTCTCGCTCTTCTCACCAAGTCGAGAGACATGGGAAGACTAAGACCCAAATTAGGTTTCATTCATCTCAAAACAATTAATTTTCACTTTTTTGTTTTCGTAGAATTTAAAGATTAATTTGTTGTGATTGATATTCTCCACGCATGACCAAACTGTATACATGTTGGAACAAATATAAAACTTTGGTAGTACCTTTGTATTATAAACCATCCAGTTGTTATTAACATAATAATGACATATAAGCTTGCGACTTGCTAGTAATGCTATATGTACACAAGTTTGTACAAAAATACTTGTAAAGTGATGTGCAAACTACGAGGAATGACACATAAATTAATTCTTTGATTAGTTGGCCAAATCACAATACGACACGTGTACATCGTGTTTTATAAACCGAGCGCGAATGTATCATATATGTCGGGTTTTTATTTATTTAAACTTAATTTTAAACCAGAAAATATGAAAAATAAATGTGTCACGTAAGCTGCCACGTCACTTTGAACACCAAATTTTATACAAAATTGAGTACATTTAGCATTTTCCTAAGCTTGCTTATAAAAATAAAATCAAAACATAGTGATGACATACTAGTAACTAACCATTCCAAATTTACCTCATGTGATAGCTAATGTTTCTTGATATCGTCACATGGTGTTGAAGGCCAAACATCAATAGCTTCCTATGTAGCGCACAAAGTAGGAGTTTAGGAGACAAACCAAACAATGCCTTTGGGCTTTGGGCTTTGAGAACCACTGTCATAGACTAGGAATTTTGGCTCATAGTTTTTGGATTTGCTCATTGTAGACAAAATTTCTTGGCCCAACAACAACAATCAACATTTTACTAATGTTTATATGGGACTTGTCCTCTCATTTTGTTGGCCTTTCAAGGATTAATGGGTCTACTGGGCCTCAGTCTCTTCAAAACAGTAAAATTAATTGAAAAGCCATAAATCCTACCCTAGTAGTATTAAAAGTGGTGAGGATGCATATGAGGTTGACACCTCACCACTTTAATACTAATAGAATTTTCTTAGAATTTAGAATTTTTTTTTTGTTTAATTAGAAAAACTTTTCTATTAGCTAATAATATTAATCTATTAGTATTCACTATAAAATTAGTAGACTACAATATGTATATACATTACTATTATATATACA
>JAYMTE010003000.1:0-10368 GCA_036897545.1 Pelargonium fulgidum
AATAGTTCATTACTCATGGTTGATGTTGATAAATTGAGGTATACCTGATTTAATGTCAATTTTTCTTATAAAAATAATTATACAGCAACAATATTGTAGAATAAATTAGTTAGCATTTATTTTTTGTTAAAATAAAGAGTATGATAAGAAATGCTACTTATCATTATTAAGAAGAAAAAAAACAACCTTACTTTAAATGATGCAACTGGGAATATTAATTGTGATGAACATGAATGGAAGTTAAACATGAATGCAAATGTGTCAATTACAATGCTTTTGGTTGCACTTGTTTTTTTTAATCATATTATTTGGTAGGTCAAAATTAAGAACAATCTTAGTTTCTGCATAAACCTTTTTGGAAGGGCTTGCTATCAAATTTTTCTTTGGAAAAAGTCAATATTCAACAAGAAGTTACATATTATGAATTTTCAAGATTTTTTTCCCAACAATACATATTCTCAATTAGTTGAGTCTTTATTTTCCAAAATATTTTATCTCATAAACCTTATCTTCATTTTGATTTCAACACTATAAATAGACTTCTAGATGGACTATCTAGCATGTACTCATCATCTACATTCTATTATACAACATGCCTTGTTCTTCAAGAAATTCCTTTCTCTTTTGCTTCTGTTTCATCCTTTTCGTGTTCGCTACCAATGTGTTTGCCCTCGACGTGTCCCACGATGGGAGAGCTATCACAATTGATGGCACTCGTAGACTACTGATTTCGGGTTCTATTCACTACCCGCGAAGCACTCCTGAAGTAATGTGTTTGAATTAGATCAATGTTGCCACAACATTTTGTTCTTGTTAAACTAAGTGCACATGATCTAATTATTTGGTTACTATTTTTGTTACAGATGTGGCCGGATCTTATAAATAAATCAAAGGAAGGTGGATTAAACGCTATTGAGACCTACGTATTCTGGAATGCACACGAACCACTGCGTCGCCATTATGATTTCAGGGGAAATCTTGATCTCATCAAGTTTCTCAAAACAATTCAAGATGCAGGACTATACGCTGTTCTCCGAATTGGACCATATGTTTGCGCCGAATGGAATTACGGGTATATACATATATATTCTTTAGCATTTTGTTTATTTTGATCCTACAGCAACCTTACAAAATATTTAAATGTTATAAATTTGTATATATATCAGAGGATTTCCTGTATGGTTGCACAACATGCCTGGTATTGAGCTCCGAACTGCAAATGATGTGTTCATGGTATGTAATTTCAATCCTTCCATTGAATATTCAACTATCTAAGCTTATAAAAACTAACACAAAAATTAATTTTGTAGAACGAGATGCAAAATTTTACAACATTGATAGTCGATAAGGTCAAGCAAAATAATCTTTTTGCTTCTCAAGGAGGCCCTGTTATTCTTGCTCAGGTATATATATTATTTGATTTCTACATTTCATTTAACTACTTTCATTTACTAATGCTAATTAAAACAATTGCTTAATTATGGATTTGACAGATTGAAAATGAGTATGGAAATTTCATTAAAGCATATGGAGCAGCTGGTAAAGCCTATATTAACTGGTGTGCAAGCATGGCCGATTCGCTCAACATTGGAGTTCCATGGATTATGTGCCAAGAAAACGACGCTCCCGAACCAATGGTTACTATATATAAATACATATGCATATACATACATAATCTTGTATTGCACTGTTCTTATGATCTTGTTTTTGTCAGATAAACACATGCAATGGTTGGTACTGTGACAACTTTACTCCAAATAATCCCAACAGCCCCAAAATGTGGACTGAGAATTGGACTGGCTGGTGAGTAATTAAACATATTGCTTTTTTAACTGTGAAACACAGTTTAAGTAACTTATGTTTGATTAATTGTTTTAGGTTTAAGAGTTGGGGCGATAAGGATCCACACAGAACTGCTGAGGATCTTGCCTTCTCCGTTGCGCGGTTTTATCAGACTGGAGGCACTTTTCAGAATTACTATATGGTTGGTTATTATAGTTACTTCAATTTTCATGATATATATGTATACACTTGTTATTTAATCTTAAATTTGTGGATTTTTTTTTTCAGTATCATGGTGGAACCAATTTTGGTAGAACAGCAGGAGGTCCATATATCACTACTTCATATGACTATGATGCTCCTTTGGATGAATATGGTATCAGCTTTTCATATAAGTTTTGAATTTCACGATTCAATATTGGACTATTAGATTTAACCTTTTGTGTTTTTATTTCATGTTATAGGCAATTTGAATCAACCAAAGTGGGGACATTTGAAGCAACTGCATATGGCTTTGTATTCAATGGAGGAAACTCTCACTCATGGAAATGTTTCAACAATTGATTTTGGAGATTCTGTTTCGGTGAGAATACATATTACAAAATACAAATAGTTTATATGCAAGACATTGATTTATCGAATTCTAATTCTTATTTATGAATGTTTTAGGCTACTATATATGCAACCAACGAGACATCAAGTTGCTTTTTGTTAAATGCGAACACCACAGAAGACGTTACAATCACATTCCAAGGAAATGCATACAGCGTTCCAGCGTGGTCCGTTAGCATTCTTCCCGATTGTAAGAATGAAGTGTACAATTCAGCAAAGGTAATTAAATACGGGTCAAACTTTGATTAATTGTGAAATTTTCGTAGCAGAACTAACTATATAATGTGAGTTAATTTATAGGTGAACACGCAAACTTCTGTAATGGTGAAGAGAACAGAAATTGAAGCTGAAAATGAGCCTAAATCTCTTAACTGGTCATGGAGGCCTGAAAAAATTGATGAAATGGTAATTCATGGAAAAGGACACATTGCTGCAAAACAACTTTTGGATCAAAAGGTTGTTGCTAGTGACATGAGTGACTATCTTTGGTACATGACCAGGTAATTAATTATATTTTCAGATTTGATGTGATGCATAAGTTTTGTGCTACTTACTAATTCAGTTCTTGATTAGTGTGAATATTAAGGAAGATGATCCGGTTTGGAGCGAAGATATGACTCTTCGAGTGAATGCAACTGGTCAAGTAATCCATGCATTTGTTAATGGCCATCACATTGGTAATCAATAGTTCAATACTGTTATGATATTGATGTTTTTGTGTATATGCTATTCTACATTATAAATCATTTCTGTGAATGGAGTTTCAGGTTCACAATTCTCTGCGTACGGCATTTTCCACTCTGTGTTGGAGCAAAAGATCAAGTTGAACAAGGGGAAAATGAATTTGATCACAATTTTAAGCGCGACAGTGGGATTTCAGGTAAGAACATATACACGATTTTGAGTTTTGACCCATCAGTTACATTGTTTTTGTAACTAGTACTAATATTGTATCTTGAAACAGAACTATGGAGACAGGTTTGATCTGGTTGCGAATGGAATAATCGGGCCTGTTGAGTTGATTGGACAAAAGAGTGAAGATGAGATAATTGTTAAAGATTTATCGAACCACAAATGGAGTTACAAAGTTGGAATGCACGGTTTTGACAACAAACTTTATGAATTGAACTCTCAATTCGCATCCAAATGGCTAACCGAAGATCTTCCTGTGAACAGAATGATGACTTGGTACAAGGTATATATGTTGTAATTAATATTGTAATGAAGATATTGTAATTACTAATTAACTAAACATTTTCTTGAAAATTTGTAGACTACCTTCAAAGCTCCTTCAGGAACAGATTCAGTTGTAGTAGATTTGCAAGGGTTGGGTAAAGGCGAGGCGTGGGTCAATGGTCACAGCATTGGTCGATATTGGCCTAGTTATAACGCAAGCGCGGATGGTTGCAGCTATGATGTATGCGATTATCGTGGCTCGTACTCAAATTCCAAATGTCTTAGCAATTGCGGTCAACCAACACAAAGATGGTAATTTTGTAGTTGATAATGTTAATAACTATAGTTAGGTGCACGAATACTAATATTCAGTGTTATGTAGGTACCATGTTCCGCGGTCTTTCTTGAAAGACAATGTGAACACATTGGTGTTGTTCGAGGAGTTTGGAGGCAACCCGTCACTTGTAAACTTCAAAACAATCAGTATTGGCACGATTTGTGCGAACGCTTACGAGAAAAATACCTTGGAACTATCGTGCCATGGTCATTATGTCTCTGAAATTAAGTTTGCTAGTTTCGGGAACCCACAAGGCAAATGTGGTTCATTTGAGATAGGCAGTTGTGAGGGACAGAATGATGCATTGATTAAACTAAAGAGTGTAAGTTAAATTTTATTAGTATTTATTTGTTTCTTTGAATTTTACTATTTAAATTACTCACATTTTGTTTGTTGAATTCTCTATATGTACAGTTGTGCATAGGCAAAGAGAGTTGCTCAATTGATGTTTCAGAAGATACTTTTGGATCAACCAATTGTGGCAGCAAAATTGTGAACAGATTGGCTGTGGAGGTTGTTTGCTAGGCACATGAATTATATACATTTTTGTATTAGTTTTTTGGGCTAGATTATTGGGTTCATTTTTGTAGTCTCTGTCAAATAACATTAGCAATAAAATTTCTAATTTTCATTAGATCCTAAATGTTTGATCTTTCGATTTAAAATCTAATTGTCTTGTCTCGATTCTCAAAACTTTCAACTACATAGGGTTTTCTCGTGGCCGTATACAGTTACTAATACATTAGAGAATTGCAAAGGGAGCGAAAAGATTGATATCCTGATCAAAATATTGCAAAACAAATATCATTAACTAATTTAAATGAAAATAAAACTAAAAATTATATTCCATCATAGCCAAAACATTGAGCCAGAGAGAAACATTATACTAAAAAAGAGAGCCTAGCTACTAGCTAGCTTGCTAAGCTAAATCACCAACTCAAGTCTTTTACATAACAATTGTTCCTAGCAAACAACCTCTACAGCTAGTCTCTTGACAATGTGTTTACATTTAGTGGATCCAAATGTATCTTCCGAAACATCGATCAAACACCTCTCTTTCCCCACGCACATCTGCAACGCATGTATACGTTTAATTAGCACATTCGGTAAGATAATGTCTCTATATAAACAAATTGATGATACTAATGAAATTATTATAACATTACATGTCGGATAATGGACATTGCATCCTTTTTCCCTTCGCATTTGCCTCTCTTAAACGAACCACATGAGCCTCGCGGATTGCCAAAGCTAGCAAACTTCACTGCAGAGATTGGACGACCCTCACACGACAATTCCAACACGTTTTTCTCGTGAGCATTCGCGCACACCACTCCAACATTAACTGTTTGGAAATAGATAAAGAACGGGTTGCCTCCCATCTCTTCGAATAAGACTAATGTATTTCCATCCTCTTTAAGGAAAGACCTCGGAATATGATACCTATATATAAGTATCATAGAAATTTTTGATAGATTAGCCTCAAATATTTGTACAAATAATTAGTAACACCTAAAGTCTTAACAATTTTAAATCTTTAATTACCATCTTTGTGTTGGTTGACCACAGTTGGTAAGACAATGGGTAGAGTTGTATCTACCACGATAATCACACACTTCACAGCCATCCTTATAAGCCATATAAGTAGGCCAATATCGACCAATGCTTTGACCATTGACCCAAGCCTGACCCTTACCCAAACCTTGCATATCCACCACAACCGGATCCGTTCCCGATGGAGCTTTGAAGGTTGTCTACATAACAATTGAACCGAATAAATTACAAGGTATATTCGTTCGTAATGACGTCGAAGTTATGGGTGGACTGTAGTAGGCAGCTGCCTACGCCAAATATTAAGTATTCACAACTTTCATTTGAAACATCCAAGTCCAGTGGTAATCCTGAGTCGTCTGCTACTATGTGTGCGAGTCGTGAATGAATGAATTAGTAATATCATATATACCTTATACCAAGTCATCATCTTGTTTACAGGAAGGTGATCGGTTCGCCATTTGGACGCATGGTGAAACTTCAAATTGTAATATTTTTTGTCCAAGCCGTGCAATCCGATTTTGTATGTCCATTTGTGTTTAGATAAATCTTTCGTAATCTTCTCGTCTTCGCCTTTTTGTGCGATCAGCTCAACAGGCCCAAGTATTCCATTTGCAGTCTGATCAAACTTAGCTCCATAGTGCTGCAAGCATATTGTTCATCATCTAAATAATTGAAATTCTACATATTTAGAAATTACAAAAACAATTTAAGCATGATATTTGTCGATCGTATTCGTGTATGTACCTGAAATCCCACCGTAACACTTAACAATGAGATCAAATTCTTTCCTTTTTTCAACTTGATATTTCGTTTCAAAGCTGTTTCGGTCACATTATACGAACCCCACAGCGCACCTATGTACAAATCAATACAATTAACGTACTTAACAATGAAAACGACTTAATTAATACATGAATCTTCAACGTTATTAGTAGAATTTGACGTGTGGATTACCGATATGATGACCATTAACGTACGCATGGACTACTTCTTGGCCTGTAGCATTCACTCGCAGTGTCACGTTATGACTCCAAATGGGATCATCTTCTTTCATATTCAAGCTATTCAATCACGATATTAAAATTAATTAACAACGCAAACAAAACGCAACAAAAGATGTACATGTTTGTAACTACGAAACAAAATATGTGAATATATATGTAATTACCTGGTCATGTACCATAGGTAGTCACTCTTATCATCAGCAGCGGTTTTTTGATCGATAAGTCGGTTTGCAGCATCGTCTCCTTTCCCGAGCCGTACCATATCATTAACATTCTCAGGTCTCCATGACCAGCTAAGAGTTTTTGCCCCATTTTTAGTTTCATTTGTTCTCTTTACCATTATCGATGTTTGAGTATTCACCTGTAGTTCATGTTAACAGTAAATAATTTGATTAATATACATGCATATATAGTTGTACGGTTGTTACTCAACACAAATTATTAAATCAAAAATCGACTTTTTATAACTAAATTGTATGCAACTTATCAATCAGTTACCTTGGCGGAATTGTATTTTTCTTTCATACAATCGGGAAGAATGCTAACAGACCAAGCTGGAACGTTATGTACATTTCCCCAGAACGTGACTCTAGCATCTTTTGTGGTGTTCACATTTGCTAAAAAGCAACTTGAATATTCATTGAGTGTATAAATGGTAGCCTAAATCATTCAAAATAATCATAAATGAATTGTTCATAGCCTTGTCCCAAACTAATTGTATACTATAATTAAATTGTATAATATATGCTCACCGTGACAGAATTTCCTAAATAAAGCGTAGTAACATTTCCGTATGTAAGAGTTTTCTCCATGAACTTCAAAATAATATGCAATTGCTTCATATGTCCCCACTTCGGTTGATTAAAATGACCTATATACGAAAATAAACGATAAAAGTCATCGAGAATTAATAATCTAATACTCCAATTTCTGAAACGTAAAATCCATATCAGCATATGAAACTTGATACCATATTCATCCAATGGGGCATCATAGTCATAGGAAGTAGTGATATATGGGCCACCGGCTATTCTACCGAAATTGGTTCCACCGTGATACTGAAATTATTAAACCACAAATTAAAATTTAACTTGTTTAAAACGTATGATAGTACGTACAAATATATTATACGAACCATATAGTAATTCACAAAAGTGCCTCCATACTGAAAAAATTTCGCAATTGCATAGGCAACATCCTCAGCAGGCCTATGTGGATCTCTATCGCCCCAAGTCTTATACCTAAGATTATTTGAAAATGCACGCTCCAACGATTTAATTTGTGTTTCGATCATATGTATATGAAAATAATATTAAAAAACTATAGGTTATAGACTCACCATCCGATCCAACTTTCAGTCCACATCTTGGGGCTTGTCGGATTATTCGGGGTGAATTCGTCACAGTAATAACCATTATGTGTGTCTATCTAATGAAACGAAAAAAAAAATTGTTGTTAAATATTTAACAATACTAATTAAAAATGATTATACATGACAATTTCGATCAGAATATATGTATATATAGTACCATAGGTTGTGGAGCATGAACATCTTGGCACATAATCCATGGAACTCCAATATTTTGCGACTCAGCCATTTTTGCACACCAGTTACGATATGCTTTGCCAGCTTCTCCGTATGATTTTATTACATCTCCATATTCATTTTCGATCTATCAAATCCATGGGTGAGAGTATGTATTTGAATCATAAAAATCAAATAAATTCTCAATAAGAACAACTAAAATATATACCTGAGCAAGAATAATAGGCCCTCCTTGAGAAGCAAAAAGTTTGTGCTTCTTCACCATATTCACTATCAATGTAGTAAAATTTTGCATTTCATTCTACAAAATTGAAAGTTTATTAGTTGTTAGATAAGCTAGTTGAATATATATTACAAACGTTAAACCCGATGTATTAAAGAGTAAAAATGACTTACCATGAACACGTCATTTTCAGTTCGCAACTCGATTCCAGGCATATTATGCAACCATACAGGAAAGCCTCTAATATAATTGGCAATAAATATTAGATCAAACAAATTATTGGGCGTTTTTCAAAATTAGTTGTACAATGTAATATACCCGTAATTCCATTCTGCACAAACATACGGTCCAATTCGAAGAAAAGCATAAAGTCCCTCACTTTGAATTATTTTGATAAACTTAATGAAATCAAGGTTTCCACTAAAATCATAATGACGACGTCGTGGCTCATGCACCCCCCAAAATACATAGGTATCAATAACGTCCAATCCACCTTCTTTTGATTTCTTCATAAGATCCGGCCACATCTGTTAAACCCACACATCGTCATTTCAATAAACACATACATAACAAATTCAACTATTCATAAGCAAATGTTATTGCAACAATATGTGGATTGAAACCAACTGCATTACATGGGGAGTGCTTCGAGGGTAGTGAATTGCACCCGAAAACAAAATTCTACGAGTTCCATCGATTGTGATTGCTCGTCCATCGTGAGAGACGTTAACTGAAAAAACACGAGCAAATGAAATGAAAATGAAACAAATGTAGAAAATCACAGCAGTCGAATTTGTTGAAAAAGAAGCCATTTTGTTGGAAGCACAGTGCTTGATATGAATTTAACTTCCTATTTATAGAGTTGGAGGTAATTGGAGTAAGAATTTAATTTAAATATGACTAAGTCCATATAATGATAGCTAAAATAGTAGATTAATTAAAAATGTAATGTCTTAATTATGTTTGTTCCGAAAATCTTCCAAGAACTAAGATGGTTGAATATTAGTTACATATATTTTGGGTTTATGAATTATTAACTGTTTTAGTGCCGCCTGAAAGGTTTACACGTGCAATAAACTTTTATTTTCCACTCCATTAAAAATAATTAATCACAGACTAAACCATAAAAATATAAAACCATTATATAATCATTATTTTTAAAATTTGACAGTTAATAATACAAGGTTGATACACCTCCAAGCTAATAGTTGGAGACATTTTATATTTTATTCATTACAAAACATATGAAATATTATATGTACAGGAGCTATTAAATTACTAACAATAATTACAAGATTTGGATTAAACTAATTTGCATCGCAATCATCCCAGATATCATCAGATTTTATTTGTTAATTTAATGTGTTGTTGGGACTGAGCAAGCAATTGGAATTTGGACTCAACTGGAGTATTATTATAAACAATAGGTGAGTAAATCAAATAACAATCCACTTCAAAGTGTGTTTAATTAAGCAATCAATATTATATATATTAGATTCGCTAATAACAAGAAATTAATTATTCAGTTGTTGATCAATAGAATCAATATATTAATTTTCATTACATAACCAAGAGTAACAAATAAGTACCGGACGGAACAATCCATGTTGAACGTAAAATTTGAATGTAATTAAATGTAATAATTCATTACCCTATATCTCAGTTTGTACTGTCCATTTATATTGTTGTTAGAAATTGTTAGTGTAAATATAAAATTATCAATTTACCCTTTATATGATTGCAAATTTTCAAATAATTTCGTTACTTTATAATTTCTAATTATTTTTTAAAAAAATAATCAGAAAAAACAATTCCTAAATTTACAGTTTAATTTTTTTTTTCATCTCCATTCTTGTTAGGTAATTGTGATTAAGATTGTTGAGTCTTTGTTCGGATTTCAAAATAATGTAGGTTAATTATGAAAATTAAATGATTTAAGTATGCAATCAAATTGTGAAGAATTATATATATGGAGATCTAGCTAGGGAAAATAATAAATTAAATTAAGTTTTGACACTTTTGTAATATATAGATGAAAAAATGTATGATGTTAACTTTAAGTAGGGAAAATTACCGTTCATTATCCTGTAGTTGACACATTTCACAGTTTACTACCCTCACTAATTTTTTTTGT
>JAYMTE010003001.1:0-10368 GCA_036897545.1 Pelargonium fulgidum
CCTACATGTAGATGTGTGTCTTAATCATTGTGCCAAACCCTAGGGGGCATTCATTGTTACTTGTTACGATAATTTTGCATTCTACGTGATGCACTTCTTTTCTTTGTTGTCAGACTCTAACTTTGAATATTTTTGAATTTTAGGGATTTAAGAAAAATATAATCGTAGTCAAATTTGCTCATCCGTTGTATAGTTCCGAGTAGTGTTCTCGACATAAATCCTTTGTGTTGTTGCCTCCATTCCTTCTCAACAACTATCGCTTATCTTTATTGGTCAATTCCGTCTTGTGCGTAATGACGAATGAGGACATTTTTTTTAGATGCATACATTGAAGTTGATGCAACGTATTTTTTGTTGTTACGTGTTGGTGAGTGCGAAGTTTCGTTTCCTCTCCATGTTGGACTTCTATTGTTACTCTTTATTTGTGACTTTGTATATGTTGGACTTCTATTGTTCCTCCTTATTTGTTACTTCGTATTTTGAAGTTGTTGGTCGGTTTCAGCGGATTGACTTGCTTTTGTAAATTCTTTGAAATGAGTTTGAGTAAAATTTTAAAATATGGCTCATACGCTATATCTTCTTTTAAATTTTCCTTCAAACTACTTAATCAAGAGATTTCAACTTTAGGTTGATTATTTGGTTATCCAAATGATTCAATGTTCATTATTTGACAAGACAAACATGATAATTGAGAAAAATGTATATACAGAAATTAATTATGAACACATGCATTTGATCAAACCCACCCCAATCAATCCCCTAATTACAAGCAATTTGTCACTATTTTTCTATATTTCTTTCATTTTCTAAAACTATATACAAAAACTAGTTTAAAATTACAAAAAAACTTGAGGAGCATAGAATTCACCCTCATTGAACACTGGTCTCAAATCTTCTTGACACAAGAACTCCAATGGGAAGGAGACCAAATGTCCCCTCACTGCCTTCAACCTCTCTACGGGATCTGTTACGCCATTTTCGTGGGACTCTAACCTGTCGGGGGCTATGCCCAAGTCAATGGTGGTGTGCCCGAGTTTCTCCTTCCAGTGGGATATGCTTTGTCTGAGAGCAGCTCTGCATGATCCATTTCATCAAACATATATTCAGTTAGCGTGTCGTTGAGTACTAGTTAGGTACTATGATGTAATGTAAGTACCTCGAGTGAATGAGATCGTTGGGGATGCAAGCAAATACATCGTGGTAAATTTTAGTGTTCTCCTGCAAGATATGCAAATCACTTTAACAGGGAACCCAAGAAATGCACAAAAGAATCGTGGAACACTAAGTAGACTTGAAAAAAGATGTGAAGGAGATATTGCATCTAACACGCTAATCGCACCTTTGCAGTTGCTAACCATAAATCTTTGTATGTTGTCTCCACTACAGGGTCAGTGATTCGACAGATCTGAAGGATTAGCAACATGCATGAACTGTATGATTAGTTTATTATCGATAACAAAGTTGCAGTGAATTTTAAAATTTCACTGATAGGCTTCTTTGCCTCCCGAATGGGCGGCTTGTAAACAGAGGAACATGCATGGTGCTCAAAACTTTAATTATTACTAACCTCTCCTGCATGAAGACCAAGATGCTCAGACCACAGAGAGCACCGAAGACTATAAGTAAACTTCCCAGCCTTCCAAGGCTCTCCGTTCATAGATGAGTTGATGAACTCTTTATCTTCAATAACAACCCCAATCTGAAACCACAGAGTTGAAGCCTCAGTTATTTGGTTATATTTATAATCACAAGTAATACTTGTAGAGTTAATTAACTCACCATTTTTACAAAAAAAAAAAAAAAGAGAAAAAAAGAAAGAAAGAAAAGAATGTATTAGAGTTGTAAGATAGAGCTTCTAACAAGAGATGTGACTACCACGAGTTACTATAGGATCAATGTCAGTTAATTAAAGTGGAAGAGGGCTTCAGGGGTTCTTTGTGATGAAAAAATCCCATTGAAGCTGAAGAAAAAGATTTACAAGTTAGCTATATGGCCCGCTATGTTGCACGCACTGAATGTTGGGCAGCAAAGAGACTCCAAAGCTTGGGATAGCAGATTTGAGAATGCATAGGTGGCTATGTGGAAATACTAGGAACAATACAATTAGAAATGAAGCTATTAGAGCAAAGTTGGGGTAGCTTCAACTTTAGACAAGATGAGGGAAAACCGCCTAAGGTGGGTTTGTACACATGCAACATCAGAAGGTTAGTGACCTCATGAGGAAAGGTGAAAGCATACGGTTTGGGGAAACTAAAATCGGTAAGAGTTCTAGAAATAATGGAGTGGAGGAAGTGATGCAGGTAGAAGATCCTAATGATTTTGTCAAACTATTCATGTAGCCGACCCCAACTTTGCTTGAGAAATGACTTGGTCGTTGTTTAAGTCATGATGAGGTTATATCCAGGCTACAGTTGCAAATAATGTAAATGCCTTTCTTACTTTTCAACTGACTTTGACAGAATATGAAATTACAGAAACAATCCTAGAAGTGAAACACAAATGATACCTCAGAGTCTCTTGATCCAAGTAAACTTCTGTCATTGATATTGGATGATCCAATCAAGGCAGCATGATCATCAATAATCATTACTTTGCTGTGCACGTATACCTGCGTGAACAATGATAATTCAGAATGTGACCTATGCTATGTCATGTTCTGTTGTTCATCACTGAAACTGAATAAGAAGTTTTCACATTCTACATATAAGAAAAGTTGTAGATATGGATGCACATGATCGAAGATGTTTACCTGACTTGTTGCCACGGGACCCCCATCAGAAAGTTTACCATGTGATCGCAAGCCATAGAAAGAAATATAGTCATGTGTTTTGGAACCAAGCAACAAGCTGAGATTATGCATTATTGATGTTTTTTTCCAGCTAATGGTCCGATACTGCCAATGCATTAAGGCTCTAACAGTGGCTGCTCCACCGTCATCGAGACCTCCCTGTTGTTGAAAAGTCACAAGTTAAAACAAAAATACATCTTAGAGGTTCGTTTTGAATCTGGAAAATAAAATTTAGATACCTGAAAGCCAGGTAAGAGTGGAATGACCACAATAACCCTGAAACACTTCTGTTCTTTGTGTGCTCGCAGAATACGCTTGTATAATGCTTCTAGCACACGATTCTGGATAACCTCATCTCCTGAAAGCCCTGATATGAAAAACTGATTCTGAGGAAGCAGCCAATATAAATAGCACATTGATCAGCCCATAGACAAAAAGGTTAGCACTTTGATGTGGCTTCTAATTTCTATGAATATGAAAGTATATATCGATAAATATCAACGTCACAGCTATTAGAGCATGCATACATTACAGTGTAGCTAGAGCAGCTATGTTTATAATGAACAAAGTGAAGGTTCTTTTTATGTATATTCCCCTTAGATTCTGAGGAGGATTTGCCTCTCCAGCACATTGGTGATGTGACATTTGCTTCTAACTTTTAATTTTCAAGAAAGCCATGTTATTATACATATAAGACGGGGCTTGGAGACAACTAGACCATGATCTGTTTCTAGAACATTGAACTTCATTAGTTACCTCGATGTAGATAAAATGTTCTGCTTTGTCAATGAAAGAACAATATGCACTATGAATGCTTTCTTCTGTTCGGCTTGTTCCAGCAGACCATTGGCTGACACTTCTCATAACCTAGAAATCATATATTCAATATATCAGAACATAAAACTGAGGCAAGCACACGGAAAATAATAATAGTAGAAATGTGTATGCATTGGTTATAGTGCCTAACAAGTGTTTTTGGCTCAAGCTGAGAACAGAAATAGTTGTCTTCTTGATAACCAAATAGAATGATATAAATAACAAAACACAATCACATAACATCATGATATCTTAAACTTAGATTTCACATTTTTATTGACGTTAAGAGTATAAGCTACCTGGCAACGACACGCAACAAGTGGGCCAATTTGTTCGTATTCATCAACAGAATTATCGGAATCACCTTCCTCGGGAGTTTCACACCACTCATCGGAACTTTTCTCTTGAGACTGAGTTACTGCATTTAAGTTCATATCACCCTGTGAATCCATAAACTCAAGGTCATCACTGGAACCTTTCATATGTGCATTAGGAACTGAACCTTCAACCTTGAACTTCTGGAGAGAGGGAAGAGAAGTTTGAGTAACTCTAGTTGGTTTATTGAGAAGATTATTATTCACATCTTGGTAATTTAACTTCCGGAATACTTCAGAATCAACAGAAAGTAGTCCATTAGGATCTGGAGGCAGAAGCAGTGGAATATCCTGTAATGGCGATTCTGAGTTACAGATATCTTGTCTGTCGACTTCTTTCTTGTTCCCTTCAACATTCTGGTTTCCAATGTCAATCTCTCTGCTTTTTCCCATGTAATGAGGGATGACCATGTGGTGGTAAGGCATGAGCAGTGGAATTGCTTGTTCATTTGGAGCTTTATTTCTCTGCAGTAAAGCTCGACTAAGTTAAATGAAGTTTGACATTGGGCGATATAAGAGGAACAAACTATATTTTAGGAGCATAAATATCAGAGGAGCAACCTTGGCATGGTTCCAGCGCTGAACAAAGTGCCTCGCAACATCGCGACACGGTGGTCCCCAAAGTGCACATTGGACATCATGCCATGGCATACGGGGATACTTTTCACGGTCCAGTTCATCTTTCATTGTGTCTTCCCAAGAATTTGGTTCAGATTCCCTAACCAAACAAAACATGGTGTATTTTTTCAATCAAATGTCCGTAAACCACCCATCAAATTCTTGTAACTACTAATAGTAGCAAGAGTGGTTAACTGATTTGCCAGAACTTAAAAAAAATAAATAAATAAATAAAAAATTATCTCATGATCGGTATAATTTCCAGTCACCAGGATGCGTTATACATGATATTCCGCTCTCTATTACATATTTGTAAATTGACTAGTAAATCATATAACAGGGACATTTTTCAAGCTATTAAGAGGACATAATGAAATTCATACTGTACAATGTATAGGGAGTCATTTGGAACACAACTTTTTCTTTCAGGATTTCAAATCTTATCTGCTATAATCTTGAAAGTCAACTTTCAATTCTCAGGAAAAAGAAGAGAGAAAAGCAGGACTAACCTTGGGTTGTAATAGTCCTTTCCAGGCCATAAATGAGGAGGGCAATCGCCTACTTTGTGTTTGGTTGTGTCATAACGGCCAAAACATAAATCTAAGCCTCCAAGGAAACAGATCTGATAATCAACTATGACTATTTTCTCATGGTGTGACCTATATGAAACCAGGTGCAATTGATTAGCTGAAAAACAGAAACCAAGTACTGGGAACAAAATAGACAAACGAATACTACAAGAAAAGAAGTTTTTTATTCCAATACTGTTCAAATCAAGATGATGGACGGATTTAATTTATAGGCTGCGTACCACAAATAAACACCAGTAGAGAAATGGTCAGGATAACGCAGCACTCTCACATTTTCGTGAATGCTACGAAGTCTTTTCTTACTATATAAACTGTTAATTTTCAAAGCAATAGCAACCTCCTTGTAGAGAAGAATGTAAATCTGCATAAACATAGAAATTAAACTGAATGATACTCAAGACCATACAGAGATAGAATACAAAAACGATAAGAATAATGTGCATAAGCTGGTGTGATGAGGTATGAGTAACTAGATAGACATCTAAAATTTAGAATACCTCAACTGATAAAAAAAAAAAAATCTTAAATTTTTGCACCTGAACTCCTTGCCTAGCCTTTTCTTCCAGTAATGCATCAAGCCGATAGGAAGAGTAACTTTCAAAGGGGCGTTTCAGATACAGTTCTGGGCAAAGCCACCAACCAGTAATAAATATCTGTGTGCAGCATATAGTCATTTGAGTCAAATGGTAAATGCTAGCATTGATTGAAGGCAATTTGTGTAATAGCAGAAAAGATAGACCTCTGATTTTGCTCCCTGTATTGCAGAAGCAATTGCTTGGAAGGCTGCGTGCCCATCTATAAACCATTGTGCTTGAGTCCCATCTTCAGACAAACCCCTTGGAGGAGCAAACGAGCCAAAACGGTGAGGATGACACCAGCCCTCATTAGGCTTGAGAACAGCATCATTTATTGCAGAAACCCATTCTTTAACCTTAGAACTAGACGTAGTTCTGAATTTTATGCTCCGATTTCCACAAGAAACCTATCAAGGAACCAAGTTTGAAATGAACGTGGAGCAATTCATAAATTAACACGAACATATTTTCTCATAAGTAGACAAGAAGTGAAGGTCTAGTGGCTAAGGACACCATCACGAATGAGCATGGTCTCAAGCAATTAGTAACTTTAGTATCATTGACTTTCAATATTAAAGATAACAACTTACCTTAAATGCATATCGTAGAGGGTTTCGTTCCTTTATTGAGTGTGCAAGATATATCTGGGAGCCTACATCTCCATTTGACTCAGGTAGTACATCAAAAACAATTATGTCTAGAAGCTTGGTGCCGAGAGGATCTTCTAGCAAGGCCAAGAACCCAGGTTTCAAGACAGCCCATACCTTCGTTCAGATAAAAAGTGACATTACATACTATAAACAGCAAACACTATTATTCAAGTGAGGTACAAGAGCATAAATATATTATGAGAGGAGCTGTGAACTAATTTAGTGGTGCTGATGTCTTAACTCTTCCACATGGAACATACTCAACAGTAACAGATCCTTCCAATGACTAATGAAAGAAGCTCGTTGAAGGCTTTGATAGCATTATATGAATGTCCATCAAAGAAGTTGAACACTTTGAGCTATTAATTTTTCCAATCCTCCAAGAAAATACTTCAGTACAGCTAAATCATGTCAATTCTTTATGGAAATACAGCAGTCTTCAGAAGAAAATCATTCATTTCATATATGGCCCCATCTTATCCATTAAATACTCAAAATGTGCTCTCTGTTTCATATATTTATGCCCCTGGTACAATGCGATTTTCCTCTATACTTAAAAGCAAATTGTGCATGCATTTTGAGTCTCTATAATCATAGGCACAAATAAGTTCAAATTTAAAATACAGAATGGTTCTGGAAATTTCAGACATGCACCTCTTTGTGAAAACAACAAACAAAGAGCTTTGGTTGTAGCCAGAAGGATAAGAATTCAAAAAACTTAATTTGCAAGGGCAATAAATTCAACTACCTTTTGCCAATTTTTGTTACAACAACCAAACCAGCTGCATGCACAACATCTTATATCAGCATCGGTCCTTGAGACATTTGAAAGATGCTTCACCAATACATAACCTTCTTTCAACTTTGGTCCATACTCTTGTTTGAATGATAACTTAGAAACCTCCACAAATTTGCACACCTACAATTTATGACGAGGGAATGTTAACAGCAGAGCAGCAACAAAATGCATTTAACGGATGGACCAACAAAATCTCTTGTCTTTACTAATCATAAGCTTACGAAAACCGTTCAAAATATTACTTTTTGGAGGAACCAAAAACAAGTAGAACCATAGATTTTTATAGGTAACCTTTCTTTCCTCACCTCCCGGGAATTCACAATATCCAAGTTTCCTAGAAAATGATTCAAATAACCTTGCATTGCCACCTTGGCTCTATCTGAGATGGTCTGCTGCCGAGTCAGAGCTGGCCGAATTATTGGCAAAGCAGCTCTGGATGGCACATTCCTGAATACAAAAACAGCTTTGTGAAAAACTATAACTATAATATTATATTAAAGCAATATTTGGTACCAAATAATGCACTACACTAAACAAGTCAAAGGTGCTAAAACAAGCATCCTAGGATTTAACTAATAAAAAAAGTACCAGTTTCTGACACTTTCTTCATGATGAAAAGAAAATAATCTGTCTTCATCATCTTCATCTTCCACAACTGCTGTCTGATCTACAATCCCTAAATTTTGAAGCCATTCTTTAACCTGTCCCCAAAAAATTCATTTTGAGATGAAAACAAAAAGGAGAAAGGTCCAATTTAGTCCGTGAACTATCCACAACGAGCCAATTCAGTCCCCGAACTATCAATCGAGTCCAAAGGTAATCCGAATTCCTTCCATGGATTGGATTTGACAGAATGTCATGATTTGACACCATTATTGAAAACAATTGGACTAGATTGACATTATTGGATAACCTTTAAACTAAATGCACCCGTTCGATAGTTCAAGGACTAAATTAGACATTTTTCCGAACAAAAACCCATATGAACAGAACCAAACATGAAATTACAGTAACCAAAACCTGGTCTTGTTTCTCATGAAATTCCTCAATAATTGCTCGTTTCTTCAAAGTGAAATGCAGATAGAGCACTTTTGAAGCTTTCTTCACCAGCTGCCACTTGAACTGCAATTCACACAGAGATTAATTCAGAAAAGAAATCGATGTCTCCGATTCGAAAACGAATTTGGATTCAATTAAATCAAAGTGAAGTGCCTGTTTGTACTGAAACTCAATGGTGTACGAGAGAAGCATGGGACTAATATCGCCGGTGTCGGGCCTCGACACGGACACAACCGTAGCTTTTGGAAGTTCATCAAAAACCCGATTCGGCTCCGCACGGTGGTTCCGGGTGGCGGAACCCGCCGCCGGCATTGATTCCGACCGAATCGGCTGGTGGCTGCCGGCCATGAGCGGCTCCGAGGACATCGACCCTTTTGAAATTACCGAAAACCCAGTTTGGCATGTCCCTTTTCCGGTCACCGGAGATAGTGTTTGTGAGAAAGCTCGAGAAGAGAAAGGTGTGGGTTTTTATAGCTTTCACAGTTTACGTTTTCTTGCGGTTTCTTTTTACCGGGAAAAGGAGTCTGGTGGTTGATGGTTATGATAGGGTGACACGAAATGCACGGACTCTCCGTGAGAGCTACATTTAATTGTGCCACGTGCAAGAAACAGGATTACGTGGCATTTTTACACTACCCGTGACAGAGAGATTCCTTGAACATCAGAATTGCAAGTTGTGTAGAATTTTCATAAGTGAGTAATCATTAGTATATGAAGACGTGTGAAATGACTGAATTACCCTCGAGCATTTGTTTTTTAGACATAAATATGTTCTGTCTTATAGTTTAAAAAAACAGGGGGAATGTACCTATTATTCATGTTTTTTATTTGGATACCATTTTAGACATTTATGGGTGTAAAAACACCTTCATAACTGTGACATAAAAACAAAGTTGAGCTTGATAAATGTGTTAAACTGAACAAATCTATACTTTTTAGAAGAAAAACCCTAAACCTGCAAGATCGGGTTAGACCTTAACAATCCAAAATTCACGGACATAATTTTTTTTTATATATATATATTTTTTTCATGCAATGCAACTTGAAGTCTTGAACTCATCAGTCGTAAATGGCTGTGAAAGCTCTTTTTGTGATTAATGAAGATGTGGGAGGGTAATTTCGTCCAACGAAACACATGTCCATGTTACTTGAGTTACTAAACCATCAACAAGCACTTGTATTCGGATACGGCATATCCTAAAACAAGAATATCCTCATTTCTGTGATTAGACTGAGAATATGCCAAATTGGCACAATGATTGGTCCCATCCATTTGTGTGTATCTATTATTATAATAATCACATCAAAATATTTAAGATTAGCATCACATTTGGAATAAACTTTGGTGGTTGAATGTTAGTTGATTCCACCTAGAAAAGGAAAACTTAATGAGAGATCAATCAAAACTTCATAATACTATAAAATTTCAAATGGCTAATCCAAAGAGTTCTCACAGATTGATTGATTATTTAACGCTATTATGTAAAATAAGTATTCTCTCAACTAAACTTTGTTCAAAATTTATGTCAGATTTTGATAGTAAATCGGTAGTACTACAAAATGAGCTTACCTCATTCTTATTTGTTACTATACAATGAGCTTCCGTGTATGATTAATGAGCTTAATTACTAGCTAGGCCCACAATTCACTTTCATCCAAGCTCTCTCAAAGTGTTCGATTTTTCTGTATGAGAGATGTCAAGAAAACTATCTTTTTAGTGCTTCTCAAAAGTTTCATCCATAACATTTCTCATAAGTTTCTTTGGGAGGTTTCATGCCCTCCTAACACAAACATAAACAAAATGAAATTTATTTTCATTATAAATCTTGATTACTATTTCCAAACAAAATATTCAAATTTGAACATCGCGTGACGGTGTCTTAACCAGGCCCGGCCCTAAGGCAGGGCAACCTGGGCAGTGGCCTAGGGCCGAACTTGGAAGGGGCCCATTTTAAAAAAAATTCTTTGAAGTTGTGTTAATAAAAACCGGCAAAAATCTATTTATTTTTTTTTTTGTACAAAGAACCCAATTTTTCAAGAAAAGTTGAACTGAAAGTCTTCCAACATTCCTTCAATTTCGCTAAAGCTGCTCCAACGTA
>JAYMTE010003002.1:0-10366 GCA_036897545.1 Pelargonium fulgidum
AAGGTTTCTGATGCTTTCATTTCTCACTCAGTACCTGTTGATGTGAATGTTGGGTGCTTTAGAATTCTGAAAATAATATCTTCTGATTTCTATCTTGCTTTTTATCATGTTTGATTAGGTAAGTTTCACTCTCTTGAGCTCCTTGGCTGCTTTTGAAATGCTGATAGTTCCCTTTATGACTTGAGGATTTCGCTATGTGTATTTGAATGATACAAACTTTAGCATCTGTTGAAAGCATCTATATCTCATATAACATTATCAAAGATAAGATGTAAAACAACTTTCCTAAATATCACCTGAGGTTGAGAGTTAATGTTCAATTATATATTGTGCTGTACTTGAGTCCTGTGTGGTTGAGTGGTTAAGGAAATCTGTCCAGTGATTTGATGGCTTATTCTTTCGTGAGGAAACATTTGCTGATGAAGGCATTTCCTGATCTGACATACATCCATGTTTCTAATGATTGAAATTATATACTTTAATGCGGTAGACAGATTTGAATAGATGTATGTTTTAGCCTACCTTAATAGAGATTGTTCTTTCATGAAATCTAAATTGTCTGCAAATATGCCAATGTTCTTATGCCTTATACATCGCATTAAGACGAACCAATGTCTCAATGGAATTGATATGGGCATGTGTTCTATTCATGTTGAAATTTAAATCAATACTCTGTATATACAAGTAGTTGCAGAGCAGGCGATTTATGTATTGCTGCAGCTTCTATTATCGCTTGGAGTGCCAGAACATAGATGTTTTAAATCTTTGATCATCATGACATGTCACTTACACGTCCCTATAGTTTTTTTTTCGATTCTATTAATATCTTGTACGCTAGTTATCCAAATCAGATAGTTTCTTTATAAAGGTTGTCCAAAATTGCAGATTGTGTAATATCGTTGTATCTTTTTAGGAGTCGGCACTTAATTGCCACTTTTCTTTCTTTGAACTGGGCACAGTAGAGATATGTTCTTTTTGTGAGCAGCAATCTCTTAATGAACTGAAACGGTAAAGAACAGAAATTAAAAAAAAAAATACAGAAATATCATTGTTAATTTGTCATTATTATTTTTCCTTTCATTTTGAGCTATTTCATACTTGACTTCTCTGCAGGTGCTTGTCTGATGAGGCCTCTGTCCTATTGCTTTACTCTTTAGTGCATGGGAACTCTGACTTTCTGGAGTATGTTTTGGTTCGAACTGATGTGGATACATTGGTATGGAGGACACCTTTAATTTTTGTATGTTAATGTTTAATCTCATATATGGGAGAAGTGCAAAAGAATTCTTCATATTGTTGTTACCGTCATATGATCGTTTAGAGTGGTAGACTTTGATGTAGATGCTTACTTTTGAGCTATGGCATTCTTAGTATATACTCGGTCGTATTATCTAGCACATAATGTTGACTATTGATGTGCCATATAGCTGAAGTGCTGTCAAACTCATATTGGTGTTTCTATGATGAAACACAGTTGATGCCAGTTTTGGAAACATTATATAATGCTTCAAGGAGGACATCTAATCAGATATACATGCTCCTGATTATACTTCTCATACTAAGTCAAGATTCTTCATTCAATTCAACCATTCACAAGCTGGTATGGATGACAATTCACCTATATTGTCCAAAGTTTAACTTCTCATACATGCTTCTGATTGTATCAGTTTTGTTTATATTTGAACAGATTCTGCCTAGTGTTCCATGGTATAAAGAACGCCTCCTCCATCAGACGTCTCTTGGTTCTCTCATGGTTATAGTTCTGATTAGAACTGTGAAATATAACCTATCTAAGCTGCGGGTATGACTTCAAACCATCTTTGATACATCAAAACAGTCTGACAAATTCATTGAGATGGTAATTTCAATACTCTTTTCCTCACTGTCAACTTCGTATTATTTTGTGTTGAACAGGATGTTTATCTACATACAAATTGTCTAGCAACCTTAGCAAATATGGCTCCTCATGTGTACCATTTGAGTGCATATGCATCACAGAGACTAGTCAGCCTTTTCGACATGCTCTCTCGCAAGTAAGTTAGTCCCAATATTTTGAGACCATGAATACAACAACTGTTTTCGTCGATATACAATACTTTAGGTGACTAATCATTATTATTATATTTCTATTTTTTGTATCCTGTCATGAGCTTCAGTGCTAATTTTAATTTAATTTTGAATCCAGGTATAATAAGCTTGCAGAATCAAAGGGTGATAAGATGCATATAGCCAAAGTCAACTCAATAGAAGGAGACAGTCTCGCAGAAGATGTGGTACTAGTCATCACTAATCTCTATGCTTTTGGAAGTCTCTCTTTCTTGTATTGTTTATGTTTTTCTAAGATAAAATCATATTTGTTGCAGACGACGGAGTTGCATATCTACACTGACTTCCTGAGAATTGTCCTTGAAATAATGAATGCAATCTTGACATATGCCCTGCCACGGAATCCAGAGGTTGCGTCATTTTATCTAATGTGATTGTCTTGAAATAATATTTTTAATATGGAATACCATTTCATGATTTCTGTATCTCTTACTGTGTTTGTTTGGACAGGTTGTATATGCAATAATGCACAGACAGGAGGTCTTTCAACCATTCAAGAGTCATCCACGTTTTAATGAGCTGCTTGAAAACATTTATACTGTATGCTCCTGTGTCTTATGTTCACAATAATTTATTTGTTTCCAGGATTTGGCTGTTCTTTTGGATGGTTCTATTCTTCTCTACAAGCTTTCTCAATGTTTGAAGAATGTATATAAATTTCTTTGTGCATTTGGTGAAGTGAATCCTTTGGTACTTTCAGGTGTTAGATTTTTTCAATACTCGCATGGATGCCCAAAGAAAGGATGGTGAGTGGTCGGTAGAGAAAGTTCTCCTAGTCATAAATATAAATTGTCGTTCTTGGCGGGCCGAAGGGTTGAAGGTAAAGATGAAGAATTGGGCGGACCTAGGTTAATAAAACTATTTTGAGGGTTGTATTCGTCTGACACTCGATGATTATTTTGCAGATGTTTACCCAATTACGCTTCACTTATGAACAAGAGAGTCAGTCGGAAGAGTTCTTTATTCCATATGTGTGGCGGCTAGCTCTATCCCGCTGGTATTTTCTTCTGGTCATTCCTTACTGGTTGAAGGCATAAGAGAACAGCAGTGAAAAGAACAATAAATACCAAGACAAAGAGAAAAGAAAATAATAATAATTTGAGCTTCGTATTGTCATTTGAAGTTTTAAACTGAACATGTTGGTTCTTGAGTTTTCTAGCATTGTTATTTGTGATATCTAATTATATGCACAACCGATTTGGCTCAATATACTGTCTGTTTCCAGATTTTTTCTAATTCATGTTATTTTTATGCATATGAATGTTACATAAGGTTGTTTTATGCCACTGATCCCTTTGCTCTGCTATATGTCCTGACAGTGGGTTCAGTTTTAATCCCAGTGCTATAAACATGTTTCCGGTTGATCTACCAGTGGAAGTAAGTATCTGAATTTTCCCCCCTCAGATGCCATATTTGTCTTTCTACTTTTTTAAGTGTCTTACTATAAATATGATGTTGATTTTTTTGCATGACGGGCAAGTTGAACTATCTCTGTTTGCCAATATGTTTCTGTAGCATGAGTGAAGCATCCTACTTGGAATTGTTAGCATGAAAATTAGAGACAAATTGACACTATATATGAGAGTGGTTATACTTAGTCGTACAAATGGATATGGAGTTAGTAAATTTGAAATGAAAATTGTGTGGGTCTATAAATTGTGAACCTACTCTAATGCAGTAATAATAGTCATGTACGGAGTATTTTATTTACTTTCGTTGGGATCTGGGATCCCAGCCAACTTATGTTTTATTATTGTTATTGGTAGCATTCAATTCTTCATCTAAGAAACTGGGGTGGGTAATGTCAATGAGTTGAAATGCCATTGTTACGATTTAATGGACAATAATTGTGCAGGCCCATAAGTTGTGAACCAACTATAATGAACTAATAAATCTTGTATTGTATTTAAAAAAAATCATAATGAGTGGGCCCCACAAGTCTACTTGATAATTAGTATGACATCAATTCCACCCTTCGAGAAATTACTTGGCAGATAATGATTTATACATTTAAATCATTCATGCCTATTAACTTCTATCCTGGTATCAGAGCCATCATACTAATGTATAAATTAATTGTAATTGCACATGTTCGTTACATAAGTTAATGAACAAAAGCAATTTGTTTGTGTGGTATTTTTGTCATGAATAACAATTTATCATAGAACACCCAAAATCATGAACTACTTTTTTAGGTATGAATTTCAGATGTTTTATTAGATCAAAGTATTCTTAATACATGATATGGCTTCACATGCGATGCTGGTCAACAAAAGAGCAAATTGGTTGAGACATTAGTGCCTGCTAGAACGTGAGTCCCTATGAGTGTAATATGTTTTCTTTACATGTCACCATGAGCACATAACAAGGTACATGTCATTATGAGCCTAGGTTATTAGCAGATACATGTTATTATTTTACATGTTATTATTTTATTATTTTCATATCCATATGTTCTTATGAAATAATGAAGTTGTTTGGTTTATTATTTGTTGCAAATCAGAGACTGGTGTTTGCCCTAGTTGAATCATTTTCCTGCTTGATTTGTTCTCATCAATTATACGCTTATGTTACCTTGTCATTGCAGGAGACACAAAATAATCACGAGGAAATTGATAAGCATCAAGATGGTTTGTTGAATGAGCATGAGAGGCAGCTGGAGCCGTAGCTGTTCAAGAACTTTAGTGAATATGTAAATAGATGAAAATGTATTCTTTTTATTCTTTTTATGTTTATACATTTTGGAACAATGTAGAGACAGGTCTTGTGGCATAGTAGACAGACAAATATGAGATATGATCCAATGTATTGAATAAGAAGCTGTTCAATTCCAGTTTTATCATACAGTAGTGCATTTTGCTCAGCAGGACTCTTGGTTTTATCATGCTCTCAGAAGATTAACCACAGTTGTAGGGTGTGTTTGGTTGCGAAAAATTCTTTTCTTCTGTTCCTGAATGTAGCTACTTCTTATTTCTGATATTGACTTTCAACCTTTTAAATACTTGCAATATAGAAAAAGTTTGTTTCAATCCTTTTACTCAACTGTTAGGGTCATTTTTGTTATGAGCAATTTGATACTTTTATTTAAAACTTGCAGGATAGAAAAAATAATTCCATATAGGTAAACAGATGATAGAGAATGAAAGTGAAAGAAAATACTAAAAATCTGAATCCATTTTCAGATTTTCTTATGACGATATGAGAAATTAAATTTCGAATATGAAATAAGTGGAACATCCACAAATGATCCATATGAGAAGGGGTAATGAATCTAACAATGGTTTTTGAATCTGTGGATGCATGCATGCTTCAACGTGTTCTTTGTACAACTCCCATATTTCTTCAGCGTTGATTCTTGGATGGCTAGGTAAATGTTTTGCTTGTCTTGTCTAATTTTGGGAGGAAAATACAAAAAACGAGCTAGTTATGCTGCAATTAATGTTTCTTTAACTGCATAACTCATCCCAAATGTTCCTTCAACTAAATAACTCAATAATGAAGCTTTCTCTAACCAAAAACACGTACAACCTCCATAATTAAGCATATCATATCAATGAAACCAAACCTCATCTTCATCTTCCCCTCCGAAACTCGAACTTGAAACACAATGAAACTTTTAGTGTTTGCTCTCCAAATTTTCATCTTCATTCTATCACAAACACCTAAAACCTTGGCTTCTGAAAAGGTAAGAAACTTCATCATGTCTATAAGTAATGCCTTAATTTGTTCTCTTCTTTACATTTTTCTATAGTAGCTTTAAATTGAACAATGTCTTTTTCTTCTTATTTTTTTGCAGTCTTATATAGTGTGTGTTTAGGGGCACATTATCATGGAGTTGGCTCCATTGATGTTGATAGAGTGAAAGATTCGCATCAGGAGTTTCTGGGATTATTGTTGAGGAAGTATGTATATTTAATATTTATATAGATAAAGTTTGGTTTCAATGCTAAATTGTTTCTATGTTCTTTAATCAAATAAGTTAGAATATGGAGCCAGGTTTTTTATGCTTTCAATTTTTCATGCACAGCATAACAATGGCCAAGAACAAACTCTACTATAGTTATGCCAGACATCCTAATGCCTTTGCTGCTGTTCTTGAAGATCATGAAGCTGCACAGCTGGCAAGTAATTTAAATTTAATTTCTTATATATTGCTGTTGAGTTTCAAATAACTATGCTATGGTATTAATATTGAATTTATCATCAATGTAGAACATCCAGATGTTATTTCAATTACTGACAACGGGACACGAAAGTTGCAAACAACCCGTTCGTGGCAATTTCTTGGATTGGAGAAAGACGGATTAATTCCACCGGATTCTATATGGACCAAAGCAATATTTGGGGAAGATGTCATTATTGGCAACTTTGATACCGGTAGGTTTTAAATTCTTGAACATAAAAAATGAGACATTGATTCCATCAGTTTCAAGAATTTCATTAGTTTTAGGAACATTTGTACTCATCTCTTGAGTCTTGATATGTCCTATTTATTTGAGCTGTATCATTAGGTGTTTGGCCAGAATCAAAAAGTTTCAGCGGCGAAGGATTTGGACCAGTTCCATCAAAGTGGAAAGGAATTTGTGAACTGGATACCCAAAAAGGAGCTGGTTTTAACTATGTATAGTCAGGGAAAACTGAAATATTTTATAATTGACTCTTACAAGTAAAGCTGTATATATATTACAGGAAGCTAATTGGGGCAAGATACTTCAATAGAGGCTATCATGCAACCTATTCCGAGAAAATCAAGAGGTCATATTCGCATGAACACAATACTACTTTCATGTATTTCAACACTCCACGCGACGAAACAGGCCATGGCATCGTAATCACACACTCTCAACAGCAGGCGGTAGCTTTGTTTACGGGGCAAATATATTTGGACATGGCAATGGCATTGCCAAAGGCGGGTCTCCTAGAGCTCGTGTAGCTTCATATAAAGTATGTGGACCTCTTCTTGATGACGAAGACCCATGCACTAATGAGGACATCTTGGCTGCATATGATGCCGCCATAGGTGATGGTGTCCATGTGCTCTCTCTGTCACTCGCAGGAAATGAGGCAAAGAGATTTACAATGATTGGATCTCAATAGGAGCCTTCCATGCAGTTAGGCATGGAATTGTTGTGGTTGCTTCTGCTGGGAACTCAGGGCCTGTGCCAGGGACAGTAGATAATGTTGCTCCATGGATACTCACAGTTGGTGACAATACTATTGATAGAGACTTTGTATGTTATTGTTGGGAACAATATGCGCCTTAAGGTACATGACAACATTAAGGTTCATGTCATGGATTTATTAGTGTATTGCAAATCTCACTTCATGTTTTTATGTGTACTACCAGGGAAGAAGCTTGTCATCTACAGCCTTGCCATCTCAAGAGCTCTATCAACTAATTCATGGAGTAGATGCCAGAGAAGCACGCGATTCAAATATAGATGACGCGTAAGTAAAATAAAGATGCTCAATTAATCCTTTGTTACACTTTTAGTGGCTGGTCATGATCGCAATCAATATTATGCAGAAATAATTGTAACGAAAGTTTTTTCTTTTTTGTAATATTACAGTCTTTATTGCAAAACAAGTGCCTTGGATCCCAAGAAGCTGGAAGGAAAGATTTTGGTTTGTGCATATAATCAGTACAGTCCAGTATATAGCATAGAGAAAGCAGTTGCTGATGCTGGTGCAGTTGGGGTGATATTTTTGCAAACGATGCAGAAACTGCAAATACAACTGAAGCATTTCTTTACAAGCACCCCGCTTCGCAGATTAACTTCTTTGATGGACAAGCTCTTTTTGCTTACATGAGCTCCACCAAGTAATCATCTTGCTACGTACTATGAACTTGATAAAGCTGATGTTTCTTAATTAGTACTAACATTGATACATATATTTGTGTTTAACAGGAACCCTGTTGGATACATCACTCCAGTGGAAACAGAATTGGGAACTAAGGAGACTCCAATTATGTCATCATATTCTTCTAGGGGACCCAATCCTATTGAGCCAACAATCCTCAAGGTATGCTAATGCTAGCTAATACCAATTTTATTTTATTTTCAATCATTTGCATAAACATATGTTTGTCCTAAATCTTACATATGTGCTCAAATTTCTTGTATGCATTTCAGCCTGACATTACTGCACACGGGGAGTATATAATCGCGGCTCACACTCAAGTAGCAGGAGCAACTTCTGACCCATCAGATGAACGTTGCGTTCCTTTTACTATCCAGTCGGGTACTTCAATGTCATGCCCTCATGTTGCTGGCATTGTTGGTCTGCTCAGAGCTATTTATCCCAATTGGACTCCAGCAGCTATAAAATCTGCAATCATGACTACTGGTGACTTTGATATTGCCATCTTGTACTATATTTTGGATTGCAAAAATTGTCATCTAAATAAGTTTTTTCAGTATATTTTAAAACATGTTCTTTTTTTTCAGCGAGAACACAATTTGGAGAGGAATCACTACTTGACTATACCAGCAAAAGCGCGACGCCATTAGCCTATGGTGCAGGACATGTGCAACCAAACAATGCAATGGATCCAGGACTGGTTTATGACTTAACCACAAATGATTACTTGAACTTTCTTTGTGCTCATGGCTACGACGATACCAAATTGAAACATTTCTCAGATGGATAATACAAGTGTCCCGAGTCGTTTAGTTTGACAGACTTCAACTACCCTTCAATCACTGTCCCTAATCTTGGTGCATCGATAAATATAACCCGAAGAGTGAAGAATGTTGGGTCTCCAGCTACTTACAAAGTGCATGTTGAGGAACCCATGGGGATCTCCATTTCAGTTGAACCTTCAAGCTTGACATTTGAGAAAATGGGGGAAGAAAAAGAATTTGTGTTTACTATGAAGAGTAGATATATTGATAAGTTGAATGACTATGTATTTGGAAAGTTGGTATGGTCAGATGGAAAGCACTTGGTCACAAGTCCAGTTGTTGTGAAGCAAAGTTAAGAATTGTGAGTATGTTGATTATGTCATATCTCCACCAGCAATCTGCATTGGGCCAATCACTGTGACATGGTGGGTTTCAAGCAATCCAAACCAGAAGAAAAGACCAATCAGAGTTGAAGTTTGGAACATGAGAATGTGGTGGCCTAAAAGAAGCTCCAGCTTGGAACAACCATCGTCGGGGCTAGTGGCTTAAAGCGCTTGCTTCTCTGGAGGTTTCAGGATTATTGAGCCTCGGTTGTTACGCTTGCTTATGAAATAAATAAATAAATAAAAAAAGCATCCTCCTGATAACAAGTGCTGGGAAATGTTATTGACAGATGCTTGAGCATGATCAGCTTGAATTAACAGAAGACTAGCTAGGAACAGCATTTGATATTGTTGTGATTAAAGAGTGAAAGCCAAAGTTGTTTCAATAATCAAATCTCAAAAGCAAGGGAAAAGGAAGAGCAATTCATATGATTATGTACAATGTATGCATATTTGACAAATTAAGAATGTATTATAACATTTGGTGATCTGAATAAACAAATACTATGTCTATGATAGTATAGTATTTTCATGGGAGTTGTGATTCCTGCAGTTATTTTATAAGAAGGCTATATATATATTTAGAGATAAGATAATATATATATATATGTTGTGCTAACCTTTCAATTTGGAGCTTTGGTCATCTACTTCCTAGCTAATTGTGTAAGGAAGTGTTTTCTTAACTCCAAATAATAACTGAAATAAAAGAGCTTTATTACTTTCTCAGGTAACCCATGCACTTGGTGTCTATAATTCTCTGAGCCTCTGACAATATCTCAAAAAATACATATTTGTTTCTATCGGCTGAGCTCCACCAACGGAGGATATCGTAAACTCGAACATGAAATTTTAAAAAAACAAAAAACAAAAACAAAGCGCTTAAACCTTTTGATCAAAACTTGCATCAAAATATACTGTAACCAAGACCCAAAATTAAAAGGAAAAAATGATTTAACTTAAATTTGTCGACCAATAGCTAAAGAATAATGCATCTATGTCTAGTTAGTTATGTGATTTGTTTTCCTTGAACCGCATGTTTAACTCTATCCAAACAATATCAACTAGACAACTTCAGTTTCAAATTGTTGGTATTGTCAACTTTCCATTTGTTTGGGAACATGTCTAGACAATACTTTGGAAACATGTATAGCCCGATCAACAAGGCACTACAAGAAATCAGCCTTTAGGAGACGGCAAAAAGTCGTCTCCTAAAACTCCGTCGCCCATGACATGCTTTTGGTGACGGATAAG
>JAYMTE010003003.1:0-10366 GCA_036897545.1 Pelargonium fulgidum
ATGTTAGGTATATTGTGTAATTATTAGAATAGGATACGGTTATTTTAGTCCTTTTTATTCTTTTACATCTCTATATATAGAGATTTTACCTTGTAAGATAAAACAAGAAATATAGAGCTTACTTTTCTCTGTCTCTACAGGCTGGAAGTAATTCTTCTGACCTTACTTTAAGAAATGGAGAGAATACTGGGTTAAGAAGAGAAAGAAAGGCTGAACATTCATTATAAGTATGGAAGAAAGACAAAAGAAAAAAAGAAGAAAAAAAAAAGAAGCTAACTGTTGGACTCAAAACTAATCAAGTTCACTTTGGTGTCTATGGAAATTCACCTTAACAAACACATTTTTATATTTGTATGCAGTTATACAGCTTGCAATACTCTGGTTTTGCTACTCTGCTCACTCTTGTTTTGATTGTACTACTCAGGTGATCGACGTAGGCTATTGTTGCGTGGGCTTACTCAATCGTTACCTGAAATTCTGCCTTTGTTATACACTGTATGCTCTGGTCCTTACCTTTCCTACACAACATTTATTCCAGCCTCATTCTGATGCCTTACTTTTGGATGCAGTTACTAGAAAGGCACTTTGGAGCTGCATTGAGTGAAGCAGGTAAGCAAAATGTGGACATTGCAAAGCAGCATGCAGCAACAGTGACAGCTACGCTGAATGCTGTTAATGCATATGCTGAATGGGCTCCGTTGCCAGACATTGCTAAATATGGGATAATTCATGGGTATGACATATATATATTTGATTAGCATGATTTTATATCGGATTCTTTTGTGGTATCTGATTCAAAACCTCCACTATTGTTGTTTTCTCACCTTTTTGAAACAGATGTGGATTCTTACTATCTACTCCTGATTTTCGCCTTCATGCTTGTGAGTTTTTCAAACTTGTCTCCCCAAGGTATGCAATATTCTCTATTTAATCTTGGGTGTAGTAAAAAGATAATGATCGTAAATTGCCCAACACAGTTCTTGTGTGCTGTATGACATATTGACGACATACCATGCATGTCAGTCCCTCAACATCATAGCTTTAGTGTTTGGATGGATAGTACCAAAGCATGTTTGGTTCTAGGGCTTGGTAGTTTGTGTTGTTCTATTTCTCTCCTTGTGCAAAGCCTTATGTATATTCTAGGCTGCACGTGAGGAGTGTTGAAGTAAATGTTCCGCACAGATTGTTTGTGGTGACGTGGCTTCATATTCCTAAATTTTGCTTCCACTCAATAGCTTAAGCTTCAGAGTTGAAATTTTGATACTCTTTTTTTTGCCACAAAATATTCTCATTATTATACTGTTATTTTAAATTTTGATCTGCAGGAAGAGACCTGCTGATGCATCTGCATCTGAATTTGATTCTGCAATGAGTAGCATCTTTCAGATTTTGATGAATGCCTCTAGAGAGTTTTTATTGAGATCTGGTTCAAGTGCTTCGGTTATGGATGAAACCGAATTTGAGTTTGCTGAATATATATGCGAGAGTATGGTTTCCCTGGGTTCTTCAAATTTGCAATGTATTTCAGGCGATGACACCAAACTTTCTCTTTATTTACAGCAGGTAGTGCATAACAGTCCCAGTATCTGACTTTTTTCTAAAAGTTTTTTCCAAGGCATTTAGTGTAAAAATATATCGTTTTAAAATGGGCCATTGGAGCAATGATCACACAAGATTGCATAGAATCAATTTTAATAATGCATAAATTTCCCCTTGGAGTGGAAATGATCACCACAAGATCCGTTACCTGTTTGGTGGAGAGGAAATGATGGGAACTTTTCTCTTTTCTTCCGTGCAAAAATTAAAAATGGATGACTCATGTTTACGTGGTGGCTAAAGTCCCACATTGGAAAAATATAAAACAAATGAGTTATATATAAAGATGCGAGAGAAACTCTACTAACAAAGTTGACCCCTTATATTAGTGGAAGCCCAAACCATTATGTGTAGCCCAATTTTGAAAATTAACAACTCATAAGCTACCAAAGCATATTTCTCCTTCTCACAGATCCATGATGTCTCCTTCTCAAGGTTGTAGCCAACACTTGTCATCTATGCTTTACACTAGAGCTATGGCTGATGGGAACCATTTCAGGTGTTATTTGATGAGAACACACATATTATTGTGTTTAATTTTTGAATATTTGATACTACTAAAAGCCATATTAGCATTATTGGAAAGAAAAGAATTTGCAATGACAACGCAGTAATATGAAAGAATAACAGTTCTCACTGCAAACTGCTTATGTACACTCTTTAGTAGTCACCTGGATTTGATTTACTCCAAGTGTATGCTTGGATCATGTTTTTTTGCCTGTCAATTTTCTAGCACGGTTTGTGATCAAATTATCTGACTAAACTCTCGTTTTCTAATAATTTTCAGATGTTGGGGTTTTTTCAACATTGTAAACTGGCACTTCATTATCAGTCCCTGCTCTTTTGGCTGGTATGCTATAGTCTTTTAGAATTGTACACATTAAAGGCTTAATTACAACATCTATAAACTTATGCATTTGTTTGCTTCTGTAGGCACTAATGAGAGATTTGATCTCAAAGTCAAAAGTTGTTGCAGGTTCAGCTGCAGATGGTTCAGCTGTTAGTAATCTGGGCTCTGGCTCTGCCCAGGTTGATGGTGAAAAGAAAAAGGTATTAAATTTTGTGACTGATGATGTTTGTATTGTAATTCTGGATATATCCTTCCAGCGCATGCTTAAGAGAGAAAGGGTTCCTCTTGGAAGTGCATTCTCCTTGGGGACACTGGAGTTATGGAGTGATGATTTTGAGGGTAAGGGCGAATTTGGCCAGTATCGATCTAGGCTGGTATGTTTTACGTGGCTCGCATCTTAAACTGAGTTTCTTTTCATTTTGTGTTGCTTTTTATAAGTAATATTTGTGCTTAGGAAATTCAATGCCAGTTATATTAATGGTTTGAATGATGATATCGTTGGATAGAGGGTACCAATCCATTTTATGGGGTAACAATCAGTTGGATGCCAGTTTTCAACTGGAATCCAGTTCATTCTTTTGTATACTGCTAAATAATGTACTACTGACATTAGAAACTTTCCGTTTGACTCCATTAATTTTTGCTTATATTTAAAAAGACAAACTGGTGATAGCCAACAATAATATAAAGGTATATTTTGTTCCAGTACTTTTCTTAATTTTTTTTTTAATCTCAAACATTTACAAACTTATGTAAAAGGGATATTAGATTTTTGGTTTTTGTTCCTGTCCTGGGGAAGTGTCAAGTTTGGTTGGTCTAACTAATGTCATTTCTTGGATTTGTGACATGGGAAAGATGAAGATCCCCTTGGGAAATTTCCTTCATGTTAGTTTTTTTAACTGTTGCAACAGAAAGCTGTTATATAATTTCCTAGACATGATATGTTTAATTCTGTTGTAGGATATAGTTTTTTTTTTCCCTACATAAATTCTTATGCATAAAGTAACCCCATGCCTCTCTCTCTCATTTTTTATTCTTGATGCATGATGCAGTTGGAGCTGATAAGGTTTGTTGCTTCTTACAAACCCCTTGTGGCTGGTGCAAAAGTTTGTGAAAAAATTACGGCAGTTATTAAGAGTCTCTTGCTTTCTCCGAGGCCTGTTCAGGTACTGTTACAAACAGTATCTTTTTTTTTAATTTTATTTTTAATTTTAATTTTAATTTTAATTTTAATTTTAATTTTAATTTTTGGTGTTTCATTCAATTTGCATCATATGTTATGGGTATTCCAGAGACATTTTAAACGTTTAATTTGTAGTTATGGATCTTTTACCAATTTATCTACTTTTTGAATTTTCAGGACATAGTTGTGATGGAAAGCATGCAATCGGCTCTAGAAAATGTTGCAATTGCAGTATTTGATGGGTCAAACGAATATGGCAGCGGTAGTTCTGAAGTTCAACATGCATCGTGTAGAATCTTTGAAGGTGTCTTACAAACTACTTATTTTAGTAGATATATATGTTTTTAACATTAAGGCTGGTTGAATACTCAGGTGACTGAAATGCAGGCTTACTTCAGCAACTTCTTTCTTTGAAATGGACTGAACCAGTCCTCGTGGAAGTACTGGGGCACTATTTGGATGCATTGGGTCCATTTCTGAAGTATTCCCCTGATGCTGTGGGCAGTGTGATCAATAAACTATTTGAGCTTTTATCATCACTTCCATTTATTGTCAAGGTTCTTTCATTTTCTTTTTCTATTTAATTTTGTTATTTATTGATTCATAGCTAGCGAATGTAGGCTTGGATTTTCAGCCATATGTTAAATGCACAGGATCCTTCAACAAATAGTGCACGGCATGCAAGGTTGCAGATCTGCACATCTTTCATTCGAATTGCCAAAACTGCTGACAAAAGCCTTCTACCTCACATGAAGGTTGCTTCTCTTCCTTTACTTTGTACTTGGCGGCATAGTGGTAGAAACTAAAAATTAATGAAGTTGAACTAATTATTTAAATACCAGAAGAATTACAGACCTGCATAGTCATGTTAAAGTTATAGATTTAGAATTATTCTAGGGTCTCATATTAAAAATACTGAAACTATATGGGACTACACGAGATTTTCAGACGCTGTTTAATACTGCATCCGTACCCAAATGAGTGTCCACTTTGAGTATGTTGCAATCAGAGCAAAAGAGGTATAAGGGAGAAATTGCAACTTTTACTTTTAATTTTCGTACAAATGGTAAAGTGAACAATCATTATTGGACGGAGAGAGTATATTGTAATTCCCTTTATACATAAGAAGGGTGGAGCCATGATATTCTGTAATGACTACATTTGAATGTAGCATCTGAGATCTTATGTTGAATAAATGCATCCACTTTTTCATTGATGGGAACATCATTATACATTTCCCTAAATAAAAGGGTTTATCCTTCAAGGCTTCTGTCTCTCATGAAACCTCCATCATATTAGTGAAAAGGTTGCTATAGTTAGAACTTAAAAGTCAACAGTCTCTTACACATGTTGCAAGTTGGAAGCAAACCTCAATATGATTTTTTTCTTCTTCTGCAACATACAAAACAAATCTGGATTCTTTTGTAACCATACATTTGTCCCTATCAAAAAAAAAAAAAAAAACAAAAAAAAAAACTAATTATTTCTATGAGAAAAGTCTGTTGTCTACTGACTCTAATGTTGCTATATAGGGAATAGCTGACACCATGGCGTATTTGCAAAGAGAAGGTTGTTTGCTTCGTGGTGAACATAATCTTCTTGGTGAAGCATTTCTTGTTATGGCTTCTTCTGCTGGGTAATCACCTGTTGTGGCTAAATTCTTCGCATATATATGCAATGTCACTTGTTTTTCTTATTGTTCTACTCCCTCAACTATATGCAGTATTCAGCAGCAGCAAGAAGTATTAACTTGGTTACTTGAACCTCTGAGACAACAGTGGGCCCAACTGGAGTGGCAAAACAATTACTTGTCTGAACCTCTGGGTTTGGTTCGTTTATGCTCTGATACATCATTTATGTGGTCTCTTTTTCACACTGTGACATTCTTTGAGAAGGCACTTAAGAGGAGTGGAGTCAGAAAGGGCAATTTCAATTCACAAACCAACTTAGCAGAAAGTTCTGTTCTGCATCCAATAGCTTCTCATCTGTCATGGATGCTACCTCCGCTTCTAAGAGTATGCATCTTGCTCTTCTAAACTGGTTGTTTTAAATTTCCTCATTTATGAGGAGTAATACTCTATGGACTCATATTCTGATTGAAATATGTACTAATAGTTTGTTTTGTCTGTAGCTACTCCGTGCAATACATTCTCTTTGGTCTCCACCTGTATTTCAAATGCTGCCTGCTGAGATAAAAGCTGCAATGACCATGAGCGACATTGAAAGAACCGGTCTTCTTGGTGAAGGCAATACTAAATTGTCAAAGGGTCCATTAACTTTTGCTGATGGATCTCAAATTGACATGAGTAGGGATGGCAATGGAGAGCCAAATGAAACTGATATACGTAATTGGCTGAAAGGTATTAGAGACAGTGGGTACGTATCACTACCCTTGGGTGTTCCAAGCTTTGTCAACACAAATTTGTTAGTTTGAATTTCAGTTTGTAGTTGCTATTCTAAGATTGCTTGTTAAACCAGATAATGACCCCTATGCTGTTCAGAAAGTACGCAAAAGTCTTTTTCGTACTATGGAATACTTGTTTTGACTGCATGGTTGCTTGTTATCAATCAGTAAAATGACCATAGATAGTCCACTTGAGTAAGATGTAAGTGGAGTGTCTTAATAATTATTAATATCTTCTGTAATATCTTTCTACTTAATTTGTAGTGTTTACTGTATCTGTATCTTTTGGCCTCACCTCCTTCATCATATAATAAGCAAGCTGAAGACTGTGGTACTTATATTGAATCAAGGGCATTCATGTCTCTTCGCTAGAAACTTTCAAATGATAACTAATTTTAGTTTGCATATTTACGTATGTTGTTACTCTGGTGACATTTATATACCTCTTGATTCTGATTGGCAGAGTGCATTCTGTTGATTCTTCATGACATTCGGTTAATCATAGCGTTAAGAAAGAATGCAGTCTCATCTTAATTGTGTAATATATGTTTTTTTTTTTTGCTTGTTGTACTGAATTTTGTATCTTTTTTTTTTTTCAAGGCGATCCTGAATAAGGAAATGGATTGCATAAAATAAGTGAAACCTATTACCACCTAAATGGGAATCATTTTATTTTATTATTTTTTTTATTTTTTTGATAAGCAACGGGACAGCAAGCCTGTAAAGGCCTGTGTTTCTCACTCCTTAGTGGAGGCGTCACCCTATTAGTTGTTAACTCTCCCTTTAAACCTATACATCCCACCCCATACCGTCGGCAAAGAGGTTCGAACCTGTGACCTCAAAAATCATTTTATGTAGCGTTTGTCCTAATTCATGGGCTAGCCAGCCACTATACGATCACACAATTCAATTTGTAGTTCATCAGATATGCATCAATCATGCTCTACATTACATTATATTCGAGAGATTGAGTATGTCAGCTATCTTCTACATTCTCCTCTTTTGAATCTTGTTTGAACAAAAATCATTATGCAGTTCTAATGTTTTTATTTTCCTGTAATTTTAGGTATAATGTATTGGGCTTGGCGACAACCATTGGTGATTCGTTTTTCAAATGTTTAGATATTCATTCTGTTGCTCTAGCACTGGTGGAAAATGTGCAGTCAATGGAGTTCAGGCATATAAGACAGCTTATTCATCAAGTTTTGATTTATTTGATCAAATTTTGCCCTTCAGAGATGTGGGAAATGTGGCTGGAAAAACTATTGCAACCATTGTTTCTTCACGCTCAGCAAGCTCTTAGTTCCTCCTGGTCCAGTCTTTTACGTGAAGGCAGAGCAATAGTTCCAGATAACCTTGGTATACCTGCTGGTTCAGACTTGAAAGTGGAAGTGATGGAGGAAAAGCTACTTCGCAGTTTAACTCGTGAGACGTGTTCACTCCTTTCAATAATAGCTTCACCGGGACTGAATACTGGGCTTCCATCTTTGGAACAGTCTGGGCAGATTAGCCGTGTGGATGTGTCATCTCTCAAATATTTGGATGCATTCAGGTCAAACTCTATGGTTGGGTATGTGATATAAGACTCAATGCGGATAATCTTTGCTTATGAAATCAGGGTTAGGGCTTAAGCAAATCAGGAAACTTTGGTGATTAGTTTCTAAAAATTCAGTTTTTAGATCTATTCCAAAAGAAATTTAAATAAGGGAAGAAGTAAAGATATTTTTTTAAATAGTATCATGCCAGTAAGCGCAATGAAGAGCTTTGTAGCAACAGTAAGGTTGTTTCATAGTGACATTTAGGTCAGAGGTCAGAGTCAGGAAACAGTCTCTGCAAAGCATGGGTTAGGTTGCGTACATAACGACCCTCCCTAGATCTCACCATTGTGGGAGTCTCGTGCACTGGCTTGTGCCATTTTATCAATAGCTGTATGCTTCTAGGAATCATTGCTAGAGTAAGCTCGAGGATATCACACTTATTAGGGTTCAAGAAACTAAAGAGTAAATTGCAGCAAAACTTAATAAAAAAATTTAATTAGTGAGATATTAATTGTAGAATGACATGAATTTCTTATAGAAGATAAGCATATTACCTGCACTAAACTCCCAATAAAATCATTCAAGATCTTGGAATTTTTCAGCATAAACTTAATATTTATAAAACCAACAAAATTATGTACCCAAGAAACCGTATAAACTGAAGCCACAAGTCTTGAACATTTGAGTCTACATAACTGTGTTTCCTCGAGTTTGGTGTGTTCTTCACAAGTATGCATGCTATGCTCAGTGTCTTAATAGGGTTGTGTGAGTGTTTCTCTAGTGGTTCTGTATCCCTGTGTCTTAATGCCCTGAATGATTTTCAGGTTCCTTTTGAACCACAAGGGTCTGGCGCTACCTGCATTGCATATATGTTTGGGAGTTTTCTCATGGACCGATGGTGAAGCCGTGATGAAAGCTTCTTCTTTCTGTGCTTCTGTGGTTCTTCTAGCTATATACACAAATAATTCGGAACTTTGTCAATTTGTTTCTAAAGATTTTTTTTCTGCAACTATTGAAGCTTTAACGCTTGAGTCAAATGCTTTTGTCAGTGGTGATCTTGTTGGCCTTTGCCGCGAAATATTCATGTATCTCTGCGATAGAGATCCTGCTCCCAGACAGGTTAGTCTTGATTCTTCACTCCGAGTGTTTATTGGTGTGTACCATATTGTTTGAAAGCAGTACTAAAAGTTGATGGGTGGATTTATTTCCTGCATATTCCCAGGTTATGCTATCTCTACCATGCATTACACATCAAGATTTAATGGCTTTTGAGGAAGCATTAATGAAGACATCTAGTCCTAAAGAACAAAAGCAGCATATGAAGAGCTTTCTCTTGTTAGCTACCGGAAACAAGTTAAAGGCACTCGTGGCCCAGAAATGCGTGAATGTGATTACAAATGTTTCATGTAAGTCAGCAATATCATTTAATCTCTCCTCTTCCCCAACATTTTTAAAAGATCAATATGGCTTCTGAATGGTTCATTGGCTGCTGTTCCATATTCAAGGATCACTACTTTTAATTCATCTTACTTTAAAAATTTACGGGTATGCCTTTTGCATAAATTATTCTACAGAGCTTCTTCACTAAAAGCTGCCGAGTAGGAAGTAGTAAATATATCCTTGCCTTGTAATGCCTGGCGTACTTTTCAGTAGCTTTGTACTGTGTTATGTGTACCTGTGAAATGCATTGTATTTTATGACTATCCTATATAGTAGCTTGAAGATGCATTTAATATTTTGCTATTTTTTTAGATGATGTATGTTGAATAAGGTGGTGAATCGTTAACATTAACAATCGAGTTTGTTCAACTGTTTTCAGTAAGGCCTCGAGGTACAGTAAATCCTCCAGAAACCAGAGTTGATGAGGTGGATGCTATAGGATTGGCGGGCATTTTGTGGAGGATGCTTATGAATGTGGGCGTTTGTACAGAAATGAACTTCGAATCCGAAAGAATAGACATCTTTTTTACTGTATACACAGGTAAAAGGATATTTATTTTTGTTTCAGAGCTTGTAATAGGTTCAACCCAGTGTTGTAAATGGAAGGCTTTTCCATAAATTTTTATGTTGATGTTGTCAAAGAAAATGGGTTTTGTTACATGAACAGTCTTAGTGTTCATATTTTATGGATGATTTTGAATGTTAAAAGTTGTATTTCAATATTTAAATTTACTTGGACTATTTTTTAGCTTGATTTCTAGAGTGCATTTCTTAGATCAAGATTATTTATCATACTAAACAGAATTAAAAAATTAGATGTTTCCTTTCCAAGAGATTGAGCCAGGGTTGGACATTTATATTTTATAATCTATTTATCAAGATGGTACTAGGAAATGTTCTAGACCTTCTAATAATGACTAAACCCCTAGGAACTTTGGTTAGTATTGAATTTAAACATTAATCTAAATAGATGCCAAAGATTTTTTGTTATTGTTTTTTTTAAGTAGTACGTTGAGTACACGATAAGATAATTATACATGATATTTACTTGAGCTGAGTAGACAATCAAGCAGGGAGCAGTCAACGCAACACAGGTGAAGGAGTTGAAGATTTGCTTCAGCCGAGTAGGGAGGGAGTAATGTTCTAAGTTTATACTCCTTCTATCTCAAAATAAGTGTCTTTATTTGTCTAAAATTTTTATCTCAAAATAAGTGTCATGTTTTCAAATTTTAGGCTATTATATCATTGTTTTTCTCATATTGTCCTTATCACTTATGAGGTGCACATGAGGTGTAGGTGGAAAAGTATGGGTAACATTGAAAACACATTCAATTATCTTATAATCCTTAATTTTT
>JAYMTE010003004.1:0-10359 GCA_036897545.1 Pelargonium fulgidum
GGTGCAATTACAAAGTAATGATACTTGTATGCATGGTTCAACCAATGTTTCTAAAGCCCCTCCAGAATGTGAAATTTATTTTCTAGTTTATAAGTTAATTTTTTTTTATGAATGACAGGGCTTGCAACGTGTGTTCGAACAAGATCTACTGTCCAGTGAATGGAGAATATGTTGTCGGCATTTGTATGCCAACTTCAGGGATCAAGGCTTTGGTGGAGCAGTGTTGAAACAACTTATGTGGAATGCAGCCCGTTCATATAGTAAGTCTGACTTCGATCAATATATGGGTACAATAACTGATGTGAATGAGGAAGCATTTCATTATCTGAATTCCATTGACCCTCGACGGTGGAGTAGGCATGCTTTCAATATTTGGACCCATTCGGATGAGTTAACAAACAACTCATCTGAGTCCTTTAATAAGGATATATTAGAACTTAGATCCAAGCCAATTGTCACATTACTTGAGGGCATAAGAACGAAAATTATGCAGAAGTTTCAGCAAAGGAGGGAAATGGCTGCAAACCATACACATGAGTATACCCCTCTAGCTGTAGGTAGATTGGCTGATTCGATCCATGCTTCTAAATTCTGTAGTGCTTCATATTCGGGTAATGCCATCTACCAAATAGAGGATAGGGAAAAGAGATATGTGGTCAACACATTGAAACAAGAATGTGGGTGTGGGTTTTGGGACTTGGTTGGTATACCATGTAGGCACGCAGTTTCGGCCCTCCAGAAAGGAGGTGAGCAGCTAGAGAAATACATCTCTCGGTATTACTCACTTGAGTTATACCGAAATACTTATGAAGGCATTGTGTATCCACTATCGAGCCATGAGTAGTGGGATAAAACAGGGCTGCCAATGCTTCATCCACCAATTGTGAAGCCTAAAACAGGACGACCTGCAATCAAAAGGGGGAGGGGGAGACATGAGGACATAGAGAAGCCGAGGACTCGGATGAAGTCTCAACGTTGTTCAAATTGCAAGGAACTTGGGCACAACTACACTCATTGCCCTGAACCCTTGCAAGATGGTTTGAAAATTAGGACGAGACCTTCAAGGGCCAAAGGTAATAAAAAGAAAACAAATGAAGGGGAACAACAAACTGAAAATGTGGGAGAAAATTTGGATGGCCAGCAAACTGAAAATGTGGTTGGCGAAGACAGTTTGGCTGACCAAACTGAAACTGTACCTGTTGGCCAAAAGAAGAAGTATGCAAGAATAGCTAAATTGACTCCTTATAGAGCCAAAAGAAGGAGAGTGGTTTCAAGACAAGTGGGGGTAAGTGTTTCGAAACTGAAACTGTGTTTAATGTTCATGTTTTTAAGTTTTGTGTTTTATTGTTTGTGTACTAACTTGGCATGAATTGGGCAGTCCTCTAGTCAAACAACTAAAGGCAAAGAAGGTCATTTGGTCCCAAAATATGTGGAAACTAATGAAGGAATGGGAGTTGTCTATGAGGTATGAGTTTACATTTCGTATAATGAATTGTTCCACTTGGGTGTTTTTTGTTTAAATTTGGTATAATAAAATGTGCATTTGCAGACACAAGGTAGGGGAAAAGGAAAAGAAACAGGAAAGACAAGAGGGAGACCAAGGAAAGAGAAACACCTTGAGGTAAAAACTCATTGACACTCAACTATGTTTATAGTATACATTCACCAACTAATTCTAATATATGTCTTAACTATAGGGAATTGAACCTCCTGCACCTATCAACAACCCCCAAGTGCTGGACTGTACGAGAGATGTGCTCGAGAAAGAACAAGCTACAATCCATAATGATGAGCCTGCTGAAAATGAGGAGCAAACCACAGTCCAGAATCATGGGGCTACTGAAAATGAGGAACAAATTAGCACAAATACGAGAGGAGGAGGCAGGGCAAGGAGTAGAGGATTGCAAACTAGGGGCAGAGGATGGAGTGGTTCACGTCGAGCTCAAGCTAATAGGTTAACTTCAAGTCAGCCAACAACTAGTGTGACAAGGGTAGATGTTGCAAATTTTCCTATTCCAAAGGTGGTTCTTTCTCAAGAAAATAGGGCAGCATATGAGGCATCGGTTGAAGGGATCGCAACTCGGTCAACTGATGAAGTACTTAGTGAGTTTCGAGAAAGGTTCCAGAAGCATTGGATGGACACCCTTGTTGGATTAAGGAAGTCTCGTCACTAAGTTTGATGGCTGCTATTTTGCAAACTATATGTTTGACTAGTTTAAGTTTATGGAACTGATATGGGAGAATTTTGCACACTTTTTGCGCAACCTTTGAACTTGGGTAGTTAATTTAGTATGTTGGATTTTGATGACTATATCTTTTGTTGCCCATAAATTCTGATTATGGATGATGAATAGAACATAGAAGTACTTGAATTTATATAGCACTTAAATGGATGAGTTTATTTTTATTGTGGATGTGTAGGTATGTTCTGATTATGGTTTTCAATTGTGCATAACCTCTGATTATGGATGTTATAGCAGGTTTGTTTAAATTGTGGTTGTAATCAACATTTAACTGTGTTTTCTTTGAATTGTTGTGTCATCACACAAGCTTATAGGTATGGACATAAACATAGTTATTGTGCAAAGAACATGTCCAATTATTGACATATATTTACATACTCTGTTTTTTACTTGCAATATGTGAATGAAAGAGTACTTAAACCATATTGATGCCAACAAACTGAAAACCAAAATGTGCACTTCTGCTTTCATTCCATAAAATCAGCATCATTACAACAACTTACTCAAAACCAAAACTTACATTTAGCACAACAAAACTAAAAGCCAGAAATCTGAATCATTAGTAACAACCTTCTATTCTTTTTTGCTGCTTCATCTTGATTCATCCATTACTTCTTTATGTTTTTCCTTCATAACCATCACTCTTGCCCCAAACTCTGATTTCTCTTCCTTCAAAACTCCAATCTCTTCCATCAGTGTTTTCATGTAGTCTCTTTGAAGATTCAATGCTTTCACCAATGAACTAATTGCAGCGAATTGATTCCCTACTACTACACGCCATTGACGAAGAGAATAAGATGATTTGGGAATTAGGGTTTTGGTATTGGGTCTGCCATAACGAAGAGAAGAAGCTGATTTGGGTTTTTCATTCAGCGTTTAATTTTTTTTTCTCCATTACATTCGAAACGACGTTGTTTCGTTGGGCTGAAACCAAAAAAAAAAAAAAAAATGAAATGATGCGTTTCATTTTTGAGGGTGACGTGGCGGGCTTCCTGACGTGGCGTGTATGACGTGACAGTCAATTCTGACGTGGCAATGGTGACATGTCGGGGAGTGCTGACGTGTCAGTTGCAACCTACAGTAACAGGTAAGTTGGACTAAACAATAAAAAAACAAAAGTCCAAGGATCAAAAGGACCGAAAACCCTAAGCAGGGGGCAACTCTCAAATGAAAACAAGTCCAAGAGGTTTGAAAACAATTAACCCATAAATAAAATTTCTCTAATACTCGAAGTATTTTCGAATTGGACTCAGACGAGAATTCAAAAACCAATTTGACAGCTCTATTCATGAATTGGATTTGGGGTGGCCAACGATCAAAATATAAAATTTTGAAGGACTGACTCGAAATTACAGAAGTCCTGGTCCATGCGTGTCTTCTCGAGACAAAGAGCCGACCCCATTATAACTTTTGTATTAGCATTCGCAGCTCCGCATTCACCATCACAGACACACAGAAGCTAATATATATAAATAATTACTCAAGTAATCCCAAATTGCATACACTAATTAATATAGTAATACAAATTAGTAGTGCTTTTTCTAAAGTTACATATTCTACTTGGTATTTGATATTCCACCAACAACCCCACCCAGGAACAGAGAGTCGCTTTAATTCCGGTCATTCATAGCTTTTCTCGCCGAAAAATCCACAAACACGCGTTAACCCAGTTTTCCCAATTCGATTTTCGAATAATCTATCTATCCATCTGCCTCCGATTTTCCTATTTCTGGGTTTTTGTTTTTCTCTCTCTGCCCACAATCATCATCCAATCTGTCTACTCTTCAACTTCTCCTCTCTCTCAAGGTTACGTCTGTTCTACCTTATCCTCAATTCAAATTCTATGTTTTTTTGCTACTGTTTTGGGGACTGCTTCGAACCTTCAATTGAGCTCAAAACTTGATATTCTCCAATGGGTCTTTTTTGTTTCGATGATCTAAGCATGTTTCCATGGAGATCTGGCCTATTTTGGGTTTCGGGTATTTGTGATTTTTTTCTCGCACAAATTTAATTCCTCAAAAAATTTACTTGCAGGATTTTGATTTTTTTCTTGTTTGTGGAATGATGAAATAGTAATAATTTTCTCAGCCAATTGAATTGCTTTTTGTGGATGATTTTTCTCATTCTTATCTCTAAGGGGAAGGAACCCTTTTTCCTGATATTGAAGGAAGGTTTGAGAGAAGCTGTCACTTCCATTTATAATGAGAAGAACATGAGAATTTTATAGAAAAACTAATTATTGGTTAAATGAAAACTCTCTTGCTATTTTAATCTTCTTTTGGCTTTGTAGCTTAATTCGATCATTATAGGAATGTATTTCTGTTTTTATTGACTTTTGGGGTGTTGGTGTCTTTGGAGGAAGCATCAACATTATTTAGATTTATTGTTCTTTAAGTTGGGTGAAAAATAGGGTTCTAGCTATTTTAGTTCAATTTGCTTTGAGGACCACACTATTGGCTTCTTTTGGTTCCTAGTATTGACATGTAGTTGAAATTTACTGAATTGTCTTCTGTTTTGCAGGTGAAGAAATATACCCTCACGACAGATTTGGACAAATAGCAGAGGCATTCAACAGTTGTAAATAGAAGGGGGAGGGTACTTGGTTCGCGGAGGCAGTAGGACTTCTGCGAGCTTAGCGTCCTCTCTCATTCTTTGTTATTTTGCAGTCATTTTGCTGTTTGAAATAGTGTGTTCTGCATGCTGCTTGGTGCAATTGCCTTCTGTCATTGAGATTGGAGCATTGCGTTCTTAACAAGTTTTAAGTAAAAGAAAGAGGCTCTGGCATAATGGGCGCTGTTTGTTGCTGTTTGCATGCTGAGGATTTCGAAGATTATGTGAATCCAAACAGTTCCCTGTCTAGGAACTGTGTTTGTCTCAGTTGCTTTGTGCAGAACTTTCTGAATGTGGTTTGTTTCTTCATCTCTATTACAGTCTCTTCCTTTTGATAGTCACGAATGTGATGTTCAAATACATTTCTGATATTAGTTCTGATATTATTTTATTGGAAATGTTTGCAACATTACTTTTTAGGTATATTTGACTCAGCCTATATATTCAACTCAAATACAGATAACATACAAGTCTTGTATCTAGCCTCAAGAGGCTTTTATCGAGAAAGCTTCAACAACAGCATGCATACATTCCTGAATCCTAATCCTAATCTATATTTTAGAATAGTTCCCTAGTAGTAGTATGCCAAAATCTCAAAGATAGTTAATCTGATCTATAATGATGAATGCATTATTTGTAGGGTTAAAGTTTCAATGATCCTCTAACTATACACACATATCATACTTGATTGTCCAAATACTTTTTAAATCGACATTGGTTCTTACACTACTCAATCTCATGATCTAGTGTACTAAAGTCTATCTTTTGACAGAATTTAAATGACAATCTAACTTTATTTTTGTCTCAATTAATGGAGGTTTTAGCAAGTGCAAGTTTTGATAAGAAATGGAAGCTAAAAGAATTTGCTTTTGGGCATCAGTGGTTAGATTGAAAAAATAAAAAATAGTTGGAAGATCAAGTATGATATGCCTCTATAGTTAGAGGATCATATGTAAAATTAACCCTTATCTTTAAGTATCCTCTTTAATGGAAGTCTCAATTTCCCATATGATTTGTTCTAATTTTTTGTAGTATACTTCATTATTCCGTAGAGGGGAGATGCAATCCCTCCCTTCATCAATCCAAGGGACAGCATCTGTCTCAACTCCAACTTTACTTGATGACTCCCTTTCTGATATGTATCGCTCTCCTCCAAGGCCCTTGCCTTATGATGCCGATCCTAGATTTTACCGTATACAGCGTGATGGGCTGGTTTCAAGACGTGAGAAGGGCTCAAGTCATTCCCATGAGGAAGCAGAACCTCTAAGAGATGATACAGACGAAAATACTGAACTTTTGGCTTCAGGAGATAAATGGAATGAATCTGCCTGCGAAGAAGGATCGAAAGAACACCGTTCTAGGTCTTCAGTTAGGCTCTCATCGGCAAAAGCAACTAGTGGAGTTGGGTTCATTTATACATCAGCCGAAGAGGAAGATGTTTGTCCAACTTGTCTTGAAGGTAAATCAATTTCCTGGGGTTGTAACTTGTGTTATTGCTACTAGGTTACCCTCAATACTTGTCTTGTTATTAGCATGTGATAATCTTTTTGTGGAAATTGAAAAACATGTTTATACTAGTTTTATCACTCCACATGTGGAAGAAGTTTGCTGAAAATTTTATCTTTATCAAAGTTTTGACGATTGGATAGCAGCATTAATCAATAATGCTACTTTGGTTGTCTAAGGGCCTTAGAAGTTATATGGAAATCCAAGCACCTTTCTGTGGGAATAGGATTATGATGCTTGTAATTGTTGATTATGAAAAACATTAAAATGCGGAAAGTATTCACCGATCTACTGGACATTTAAAATATTAATGCTTATTGTTTAATGTAATCTATATGCAGAATATACTACAGAGAACCCCAAGATTATGACAAAGTGTTCTCACCATTTCCATCTTGGATGCATATATGAATGGATGGAGAGAAGTGATAGTTGTCCAGTATGTGGCAAGGTAACATTTATTTATCCTCAAGTAGTCTGGATTTTTAAGTGTAGTAGATTGATGTCATTAGTGGTTTTATACTATGAAATAACAAAGAATTTGGATGAAGAGTTTACTTGTTTGTTTATGGCATGGCATGTTAGTATTTTCCTGCTTAAATGACAGCTCTTTTAAACAGTACATATTATTTTTCTTGCTTAAATACGTTGGGTAAACTGCATTGTATCCTAGCTAATTTGCTTTTTTTTTTTCTCTCTCTAGAAAATCCATGTTAGTTTATTTGTGTCCTTGATGGATGTGAAATATCATCTTTGTTTATCATTATTAGTTTGTGTTCCCTACTCTTTTGGATTATCTTCTTTCTTGGGGTCATTTCTTAGCTTTTCCTCTGTAGTACAACTTAAATTGACTGTTGACTTGAACATGCATGGATAACAGAATCGACAATTGTATTGTTCTGGTTCTAGTCATTGTTTTGAGGATATTCTCCTTAAATATGGTCATAGGTTTCGGGTCGGTTTTGTGTCAAGATTTTTAAGCTTGGGTTGAAAAGACCTAACCTGAACAGGAACCGCAAGGCTTGTGAGTTCAAGTACAAAATGTGTTTGCTTGCTCGATCTGACTCTATTTTGTGACCCAAAACCACAAAAAGATGTAGATCGGGTCGGATCCCAATTTCCTGCTTTAACCCTGAAATTGTCGTTCTATCGAGCCTCAATGCATAGCTCATTTCTAAAAGACTTTTTTACCTAATGTGTATAGCTCTATTCAAAACTTCCAATATCTCTCTTGCTCCTATACTCTTTCCCATTACCTTTTTTCTGTTTAATTTCTTCAAAGCTTGGCCAATATGCACTCATGCGCATGTATAGAACAAGAAGATTGTGATACGAGTGTTGTAATTCAATCCTCAATTCTCAAAGATCTATGAAACACCGATTCACCATTTTGGTGAACAGATCGTATTGTGTTTGTGTGTCGGACTTGGACACTCAAATCTTACTCTTGTGATTTATGATAAAATCAATAAGTGGGATTGTAATAGCTTAACCCAATTGTTTAATATGATCTTATGTTGATAATGAATCCTAACTAATAATGATTTTGCATGTTGACAGATGGATTGGATTGGAACTATTATTGTGTTTAGTTAGTTACAAAACTTTAATTTTAGTTTTGACTTGTTTGTTGTTATATTTATCTTTAATATGATTAAAAACTGCTAGTTTATATGAGTAATTACCTCTAAAAAATATTTTTTTAATGAATTTCTTTTACATGTCTCGATGTATCATTTTTTTGTTTTCTAAATGATGAATCACTTGTCTGAATTGCATCCCAATTTGTTACCTATGTCTGCATTGGTGCTTCATAGTCAGAGATATCTTTGCCAGGATTGAAAAATCCCAAAAGGCCTCGCCAACCACATATTAATTCTCCTTCCCCCTTCCGCAATATGGGTAACGTGGGACTACACGTTTCATAACATGTTCTGACTTCTTTTTTTCTCCAACGAATTTACTTATTACCATAAAGAAACCGGAAACACTTAAAAGTTAAATCCCATAAAGCACATGTTTTAGATTCACATGATATGCCATTTCAGAATTGTGTACTGGAGTCACAACACAATAAAAGAATTTCTTTCATAAGACCTTTGTTTTGATTATGATAAATAATATCTTTTACACAGAGACCTGAGCATGGCTTCACTTAATTCTTCATCACACACAAACAGTTAGTGTCATTAAATGAATTCAAGTAAAATAGGTTTTGACTTCACACTTAAAATATCCCCATTTCGATTGGTATTCTGCCCAGTCAGTTTTATGAATTGTTTTGTTCTTTGTGGGTTTTCTCATTAATTCGTTGGTTTTGCCTTCTCACTGCTAAGCGTGTGTGTACATATATATTTCCCATTGTTTGAGGTGTGTTAGGGGGCAAAAGTGGTAAACTTCTTTGCTGCACGGTTTTGTTTTTCGTGATTATATTGCTGAAGATGGTCTTGATATAGGCAATATTGTCACAGTTTCTATCTTGTGCACTGCAAGATATTGGACGAATGCTCTATCGAGTAAAAGAACTGTTTAGAATTTTGTAACATGATATTTGCATATCTATTTTAATTCTCGTCGCATTGTTTTCTGTCATCTGCTATTAAGAAGAGCTCAAATATTCAGAAAACCGCTTAAAACCAGACTGTTAAATCTACGCATATACTTATGCAGTAACAGAAGTGAAATTAGATTTCTTGCTGCCTGAATCATGTTGTTTTTTACTTACTTATATCACTTGTTTGGTGGGTGCTGTAGGTGATGGTATTTGATGAAACGACTTAATCCTACTACTACTACTGAAAGGTTTGTGTCGTGGATGAAGCCAACATCAGGCAGAAAGAAAGCCACGAAGAGAAGGTGTAGATTCCTTGTGAATACCACAGGTTAAAGTGTGTCTACGATAGTAAATATTGAAAAAAAGAAATTTTAAGTTCTGCACAACGTATTGCTGTAAGGACATCCTCAGTAAAATCAGTCTTTTCTGTTGAAAAAAAAATGCTGTGCATTCCAGAAAGTAGCATTAAGCTTTGCAGAGGGACAAGGTTTGAAGGGGCAGGTGACAATGGGAAACAATGTCATTATTGCTTGCTCTGCTTAAAATTCAACGAAGTATTTAGTGGCATATTGCTTGTTCAAAATTTAAAATGTCGTCTTGTGTATGCAATTGCAGCTCCATTCAACTTCATACACTACATATTTTCAGTGTTTATATTATCTGTTGCAGACAGGGTTTAAGCTTTATTGCTTCACAGTTAAACGCATGAAACCGTTATAAAATATGGGGTGAAGCTCGTACCAGAGACATAAAATGTTTCAATCATGTGAGGTGAACTTGTAAAGATTAATTGATACAAATTGATCTAGACTGAAGATTGGCTATTGCAGTACAATATATATATTCTTGTGTTGAACCAACAGAAAAGTCAAATTTATGAATCTCATTGAGGGGGACACTGTAAGATCCTGTAATGTTTGTGAATAATGACTATATTGCAATATATTTGTGTTCGTCATTTATGATTTACAGTGAAAAGTTGAACTAGGCCCAACATTTTAAGTCATGGCTAATGATATATGAATTTTAGTTGGTTTGTGTTCACTTCAATTGAATTCATTTCAGCTTACTCAAACCCTATTAATAGTTTAGTCGTGTTTGTCATTTATTGATCCACCCATTTAAAGATAGAAATATGTGTATCAGCAAAAATTTACTCATAAATTAAATAGGTCAAATATATCAGGAATGGGTCAACATGAAAACATCTATTTAAATGTGTCAGTTAATTTTAGATTCATTATTTAAACACGGTATCCATATTATTTCAACCCGCTCATAAATACGTTTGCTTAGTAATTTACCCGTTTAACATTCAGAACATATTCAAATTGACATATTTAACAACATAGTACTAAAGTTTCAATGCAACCTTCATACAGTATTACTAGCATGAGACTCCGTGCGATGCACAGGTAAACAATCTGTAAAAATCATTACAAAAAA
>JAYMTE010003005.1:0-10358 GCA_036897545.1 Pelargonium fulgidum
AAGGCTGTGGAAGCTAGGGTGAGAAAAAAAAAAAAAAAAAAAAAAAAACTATAGGTTGAGACTCAACCAAGTAAATGTGGGGATCGGATAACATTAACACCCGTTTAATGATCATCTATATCTTGCTCTCCATTGGATCCAAACTATTTTAGTTGTTTATTGAGTTTCACCAATTTACATCGACCGAGATTTTTCTCATATACGAAACAATATCCTTAACATGAGTATTCAATTATTTAAGCTCTAATATCAAGAATTGATGAGTTCTCTTCTTAAGTATATTTTATAAAAGGTGGGGATCGCTTATATATGTGCATTACTTTGTTCACAAGCTTTTGATTTGAAGCATTATTTTTTGTTTTTCTTTTTTGCTGTACAGCTTTAATTTCCTCCTCTTTTGTATTTTTTTGTCTCCTTTAGCAACGGATGCATGAGAATGAGGACCGTTCTTCTCACCTTCCAAAGATGCTTGCTTTGTTCTTTAAGAAAATAAGAGAGAGCAATCTTTGAAGAAAACCCTTTGGGGTATTGCCAAAGATTTGCAAAGGTTCTTAGGCGTGAAATGCTTTAGACCATGTCTTTAGCTCTTTGCAACTAGCTAATGCCATGCTCTCTTTTTTCCCTTCTTTTTTTGGTTCTATATGTTCCAAGGACAATACTGTTCTTTAAAATTCAAAATATTTCCATCACCACTATTTTTCACAAATAAGAGTACCTAGTCAAAGGACATAAACAATTGGCCTATTATCATTAATTAATCACATATGGAGTGCCCTGCTTGCCATTTGCATCTCTTTTCACTTCTTTAAAATTTGAATTAGGACCCTTTTTATTTCTTTTGCTTTTCTAATATTGTTTGCGGGTTTGGTCCTTACAAAAACATTCATACTTTGTATGCAAGTCAAGCTTCAATGTGGGTCTCATTTGATAGATCACCCTTGTTAGAGGTCAGTTCTAAAGTAGGTACATTACAGAAGTAAGGGAGAGCAAAGGTAATGACAATATAGAGAAACATTTCTGATATGTGAAAATTTAAAGTTACTTGTATGTATTGTGAAGCAGTGAGCTGTGTTAATGGTCTATGACCTTATATTACATGTGCTAACAGAGAATTTAGTGATTAAAGTTAATGAACTCTTAAAGGAGAGATGTACTTGATTGCTATTTGATGTTTTTTACTCTTTAACGGACTAGTTTGTTTTACTGAATTAGCAGAGTTTTGCCTTTCAGATAGCTTCTAAACAAGCTAAAGAATTATTAAACCTACTCTAGCAAGGCACTAACAGACTCAACTAATTAAAACTCGGTTGTGCTTAAGTATAATTGAATCTAACATGTGAAAAAACTAATGCATTTACAGAATGGCATTCCGATCTGATAATGCCAACTTTTCATTTCACCATTCCCGCACGGCCCCTACCAATCATTGGTTCTCATATTTGCTATAGCCAATGGCTTTCGAGGGTGTGCTCTACGCTGCACCTAATTTTACAATGTGGTTTATGTTTTAGAATTTGCAACCATATGGCTTTCGGGTTATGTATTTTGGAAGTTGGCATTCTGGATTTTTGTGGTATAGTACAAAAGATACTTTTTTGTATTGCATACCATCTGATGAAAGGGCAAATCTTGCATCTTCAATTCAAACTTTTTTTGTATGTCATTGAGGATAAAGAGTACAAGTCATCTCCAGTCACATATCCTCATTAAACCAATCATGCATTGCATATCATTGAGTGGAGAGTGGAGAGGAAGGCTAAAGACACCCACTTGACTATGGACCTTCCACAAATATGGCAAGCACAGTTTTGGTTGAAACATTAGCTAATAGCTACATCCATTGAATTTTTTTATACTAATGCTTAAGTTGGTTCTTGATTCTCTATATAATATCAGTTCTGACTTCTGAGATAGAGGCAGAAATTTATTATATTTCAGCTTGCATCAATAATGCAGTGGCCAGTGAGGAGTGACACTATCCTTGACATATTGCAAATTAAAGTGTTTTGGGCTCTCACTCTTTGGGAAAGATAGAGAACCTGGTTCTATCTTTTTGGTCACTATGGTTTCAGTGTGATAGAAAGTCACCTATTATTCTGTTTTTTTTTTTTCTTCTCATTATAACTAATCTATGCAGTTGCTTTGATTATAATATTTTGATGAGAATTTATCATTTTCTTGGTACCTTAATCATTGTCTGAATGTAAATGTTAGTAACCAAATTTATGGCAACTCACTAACTACTTTTTTTTCTTGTCTCATACTTTGTATTTTGCAAAACTTCTACATTTATGTTAGTATCCTTTATAGCTATCACAAGGCCAGAAAATAGGAGAGAAAAAAACCCAAAGCAGAAAAGTAGAATATACACATTTATATGTAAAATCTGCACAATACATACAGACATTAGCAATATGACAATGAACCCATAGTTTTTGGATTGGTACACACACACACATAGATATATTGCCCTAGTCTAGAATGAAACCTTAAATCAGTTGAAAGGATTCTTAGATGTGTTCTTGTAATAAACACAATATTTTCATGGATTGACCAAAACTCAATATAGAGTATGGACCTCCCAAGATAGCCCAAAGTATGTGATCACTGGTCACTAATCCAAAATTGTGTGGCCACAAAAGGGTTTTAAGCCATTTGAGAGCCAGGCCACACAGGACAGTGACCCTTCAAAAGGGCAGATCTGTCCACCCAATAAGACAGATAGAGACACCTCAAGAGGTCACCCCCTCGCCCTATTTTCTCCTTGTCCATTAGATAGAAAGCATAAATTGGAGCCAACTACTCTATTCTATGACCAAAACCACTTGAATAGATTCATGTTAATATAAGAGCACTCTTTCCCATGCATGAGGCCTTCATGGATTTTTCTCTTTACTTTTTTTATAAGAAAATTCTCCTTTTGATGAGAGGCTGTGATTGAGTTCATCAAGTTAATACAAGAGCACTCTTTTCCATGTGAATAGTGGGGGGTTCATGGATTTTTCTTTTCTGAAGTGGAAGATCAAAAAGCAAACACTGTGTCTGTGTTAACATATATATATATATATATATTTATCTCTGCTTTTACTTTTCAAGCCCTCTCTTTAAGACTATTCCATCTTCTACTAATAAAGCTCAAGTGTCAAGTGCACCCACATCACATTTACATAGAGAGTTGGTCCCAATTCTGTAGGGCAAGGAAGGAAAAGGAATAAAACTAAAGAGAGAAAAATAGATAAAAAATATAAAAAAAGCTTCCCTGGTTCCATCTTCCATGCAACCTATGGATACAACATAATTATATTTTGATCATTCGGAACAACAGAAGTAATGATATATTAATAATCATCATCTTTTACTTCTTACACACTTCTGTTTCTTGCAGGTACATGTTTCCAGCTCAAAGAGATCACTTCTTTATACTCATGAGTAAGAATTTCAATATCATTCATGTGTATATGTACCTTATATTATAATACATGAAAATTTGAAAACCCAACATGGTATTTAGATAAATAAAAAAAATCCAAGAAATGGACTGACCAATCTTTGAGGGACATGAGTGATGCTGACAGAGTGTCATGCAGTGTTAGAGAACTAAACAAGGATTTACGATCAGTAGTTCACTACTCAGCATATTATAAATAATTTCCTTGGGTCCTCCATGCACAGCACAGTCAATGTATTGGTATGTTTTTTTTATGTCATCCTTGAATATTATACTGTCAAATATCAGAAAACATATCTTTGTACACAGCGTATAGAAAATCCTTTTCATCTTTTTCTTTTCTTTTCTTTTCTTTTTACTGTAATGTATTTGGACTGATGAAATTTACCATAAAAAACCACATCTATCCTCAGGAAGCCTATCTTGCATTTGAAACCTACATATTCTTTGTGTAAGTTTCAGGAATGTTGCTGTGTATTCGTATCTCATTTATTTTTTCAAGGTTATATGTATAGTAATTGGAAATTAAGGATGCATATAAATATGACAGGGCAATATGGACATTTCCAGCTATACTGAAAGTGCAATTACATCATCTCTCATTCAAAGCAAGATTGCAAGAAAGAGCAACCTTTGATTGATTAAAGCCAAAGGGCATTTTTGTCATATGAATAAAGGTACAGGGCATCACCTTTACTTTATCTCCCCTAATCTAAACTTTAAATTTCTGTTATCAAACGGCCATTTTTTTATATATATATATATTCATTTCAAGAAAACAAAAACCAGTAAAAAAAAATAATCAAGAAACCTTGCTTTTTCTTCTGCCCTTACCTTCTCTTACCTTTGCCTAAATAAGCTTAACCAGTAGAGATATATGTGCATATCCCACTGTTCTTCTCTGTTCTTCTCTTCTGGTTTGAGAGAAAAATAAAGCAAAAGAAAAGGGAAGAAAAAGAAAAGGAGAGGCTTAGCTTCTTCCTTGTATTTGAAGACTCTTTCTTTCTGTGAAGATGTTTGATTCCTTAAGCCTATACTCACTTGAAGTTTCTCAGATTCCTTTCACTTTCCATTCCTTTACTGGAAAATCCATTCCCACCCAAGTTCTTACACCATCTCTTTCTTCCTTCAAATACTTCCAAACTCAATTTTCTTGAAGAATAAACTATCCCCAAGAAGCCAAAAACAATAAACCATGGCCCATTTCTTTGTTTTGACACTACTCTTCTCTCTTCTTGGTACCTCTTGGTCATCTTCTTTGCTCAGTGATTTCAATATCTTGGTTGAGCTCAAGCAAGGCTTCGAGTTCCCGAATCCGGCCCTGAGCTCTTGGAATTCATTGAGTCCTAGCTCAGTTTGTTCTTGGGCTGGAATTCAATGTTCTCTGGGACGAGTTGTTTCGGTTGACTTAACAGACATGAACCTCTATGGCTCTGTTTCACCTACAATTATCAGGCTTGATCAGCTCACTGACCTCTCTCTTGCTGGAAACAACTTCACAGGTACTATTGAGATAGCAAATTTAAGTGCCCTTCAGTCACTCAAAATCTCCAACAACAAGTTCAGTGGCAGCTTGGACTGGAACTACTCAAATTTGGCCAACTTGGAAGTGTTTGATGCTTACAACAATAATTTCACAGCTACACTTCCTCTTGGGATTCTTAGACTCGAGAAGCTCAGGTACTTGGACCTTGGAGGCAATTACTTCTCCGGCAGAATCCCGAAAAGCTATGGAAGTTTAGCTGAATTGGAGTACTTGTCACTGGCAGGAAATGATCTTCAAGGGGAAATCCCTGGGGAGTTAGGCAATCTCACAAACCTGAGAGAGCTTTACTTGGGGTATTACAATGTTTTTAAAGGTGGCATTCCAGTGGAGTTTGGCAAATTGGTGAACCTGGTACACATGGATCTCTCGAGCTGTGAATTGGACGGGCAGATTCCGCGGGAGCTGGGGAATTTGAAGGCACTTGACACCCTTTACTTGCACATTAATCTTCTATCAGGTCCCATACCGAAGCAGCTCGGCAACCTCACAAACCTGGTGAATCTTGACCTCTCCAACAATGCACTTACAGGCCAGATCCCATATGAGTTCAGCAACCTCAAGCAGCTCAAGCTCTTCAACTTGTTCATGAACAGGCTGCATGGCTCCATTCCTGACTATGTTGGTGACCTCCCAAATTTGGAAACTCTGGGGCTGTGGATGAACAACTTCACTGGCACCATTCCAGAGGGTCTTGGCCAGAATGGGAAGCTTCAGGTGCTTGATCTGTCCTCCAACAAGCTCACTGGTAAAATCCCTTCTAACTTGTGCTTTACTAATCAGCTAAGAGTACTGATTCTCTTGAAGAATTTCCTCTTCGGGCCGATTCCGGAAGGGTTGGGGACATGTTTTAGCCTGATTAGAGTGAGATTGGGTGAGAACTACCTGAATGGTAGCATCCCAAATGGGTTCATTTACTTGCCTGAGCTCAATTTAGCCGAGTTGCAAAACAATTATCTGTCAGGAACTCTCTCTGAAAATGCCAATAGCTCATCAAAACCTGTCAAATTAGGCCAGCTTAATCTCTCCAACAATTTGCTCTCTGGTTCTTTGCCATTTTCTCTCTCAAATTTCTCTTCCCTCCAAATCCTCTTGCTTAGTGGAAACCAATTCTCAGGTCCAATACCAGCTTCTATAGGAGAGCTCCATCAGGTACTAAAGCTTGACCTCAGTCACAACTCTCTTTCTGGTGAGCTTCCACCAGAAATTGGAAATTGTTACCATCTCACCTACCTTGACATGAGCCAGAACAACCTCTCTGGCTCAATCCCACCTGAAATATCCAACATCCGAATCCTGAATTACCTCAATGTGTCAAGAAACCACTTGAACCAGACCATACCAAGATCAATTGGAACCATGAAGAGCCTGACAATTGCTGATTTCTCCTTCAATGAGTTCTCTGGCAAGCTGCCGGAATCAGGCCAATTCGCCTTCTTCAACGCAACCTCCTTCGCGGGCAATCCTCAGCTCTGCGGCTCGCTCCTGAACAACCCTTGCAATCTCTCCACAATCACAAGAACACCGGGAAGTGCCCCTGGAGATTTCAAGCTAATCTTCGCGCTCGCGCTGCTAATATGCTCCTTGGTTTTTGCTGGTGCTGCCATCATCAAGGCCAAGTCTTTCAAAAGAAACGGCCCTGATTCGTGGAAGATGACGGCCTTCCACAAGCTGGAGTTCACAGTATCTGACATTCTTGAATGCGTGAAGGACGGGAATGTGATAGGCAGAGGAGGAGCTGGGATTGTTTACCATGGCAAGATGCCAAGTGGGGTTGAAATTGCAGTGAAGAAGCTTCTTGGATTCGGTAACAGCCATGACCATGGCTTCCGAGCAGAGATTCAGACACTAGGCAACATCAGACACCGAAACATAGTCAGATTGCTAGCTTTCTGCTCCAACAAAGAGACCAATCTACTCGTCTACGAGTACATGAGAAACGGGAGCTTAGGAGAGGCATTGCATGGCAAAAAAGGCGCGTTCTTGGGATGGAACTTGCGGTACAAGATTGCTACTGAGGCTGCAAAAGGACTCTGTTACCTCCACCATGATTGCTCTCCATTGATTGTTCACCGGGACGTGAAATCAAACAACATTTTGTTGAATTCAAGCTTTGAAGCTCATGTTGCAGATTTTGGCCTAGCCAAGTTCTTGGTGGATGGTGGAGCATCAGAGTGCATGTCAGCAATTGCAGGGTCGTATGGCTACATTGCGCCTGGGACGTACCTTGCTAATCCCTCTGTTTCTGCTTGAAATTTTGCTGGCCATCTCATTAGTCATTGCCCTTATAGCAACCCACCATGTTTGACAGTAAACTTTAACATCATGGTCAAACAAATTGGATAGGATAAAGGTTGGATTTAATCCCCAATTATCCAAAACATGTCGATTTAGTACTTAAACTATCAATCAAGTCAATTTAGTCCAAATATTTTCAGAAAGTCGTGACATTCCGTCAAATCCATGGACGGAATCTATCAAATAAAATATTACACGTAAGCAAAACTGAACGAATTTTGTAACAAAAAAAAAACTTGAACGAATTTCGTCCATGGATTTGACACTGTTTTTGAAAATATTTGGACTAAACTGACTCGGTTAATAGTTTAGAGACTAAATCGGATCATTTTAGATAATCTAGGGACTAATTTGAACCTTTTTTTCCGAAAAATATTATTATTTGATGCTATATATGCTCAATAATTGGACTCATGTTTCAGTATATACACTTTTCTAGCTAGGATTAGCACTTGCTAAAAGCCTTTCATGACAAGATGGTCTCATAAGGTACAAAGTCATATCATTTTTGCTGAAGTGGGAGGCAAAAGAGCAATCCATGAAACATGCAACTACAGACAATGGGTAGATGGAATTTTTTGGGTAAGAACAGCATAAACACCCAAAAGAGAGTGATTAGGTAGTGACCCTTAATTCTGTGCCCATAAGACAATATAGTACAGTGGTCCAGTGTGTGTGATCTGGTATTCAGAATCTAAGAGGTCAATCTCTAGACTGTGTGGACAGACCTGACAGTGATGTCTAACGTGACAGAGGCGTTGAGCATCGTGAGAGAAGGCCAAACCATGACCGACACAAAACCATGCACAGCCACAGGCACCAACACAAAGTCACAAGCACAAGCTAGTTTGGTTTTGGGTCTTGCGTGTAAAGAAGTGTTGCTCTGCTGCTTCCCACCCACACACCACCACCACTCTCCATCTTCTTGCCCCCAACTTTTCCTTTGCCTTTAAATCTTCATCCCCAACTTGGCATCCCCTCTTTGTCCCTTTTAAGTTTTAACTATTTCAAGGTCAGTCCTGAGTGCACGTAGCACGACACACAGCACAAACACGACATAAAATTAGCGTGTGCGGTCACACATTTTTTAACCGTGTCATGTTCGTGATAGACTTCCGTAACAAGCACACACGATTAAATAGTCATGTTGTGCCACGCACGGCATATTCACTTAATGGTATAATTATAGATTAATCATAATAGTGTGTTAAACGTGTTATATAGTGTCATGTTCGTGTTTTGTGTACATGAACATGTAGTGTTTGTGTTGGATAGTGTTTCACACAAACAACATTCAGCACAAACACAAGCTCGACAGGTGCACACATATTGCCGGCTCTTATTATAACCTTAAGTTTGTGACAATTCAGGTTATTTTACATTCGGGTTGTGGGTCTATACGAGTTGTGGATTTACCATAAAAATTGTGCAGGTTGCTTAACTCGAAGTGCACATCTGGTAAATCCGACTCTATAGACCTTGCAATGATGCAAACCTCGTGCACTGAACCGTCTCATGAGTTTTATCTCTCTTTTTTTTTATTTTTTTTTTTTTTTTTTTTATAGATATTGTATGTTTATACACACGTGTGTCTCAAACCAAAGTTTTTTATATAGTTGAAAACTAGAATATGCAAAGTAGCAAACTATTATTATTCACTATTTGATTTAGGATGGGAAATAATGAAAGCCACCATGCATGCTTGTCCCATACTTGCTCCCATTTGCACCAACAAAAGAATCATAAGGGAATGGCCCAAGCCTGCTCAGCTTTGGCCCACCACTTGCACACACCACTCATTTGTACTAGTTACTTCTTTGCTAGCTTAACATGTCCACTAATTATTACATTTTTGACAATATTGCCCCCTAATGTGTCACTTTATTTTTTATCATATTAGAATATGCATACACTTTGCGAGTAGACGAGAAGAGCGATGTTTATAGCTTTGGAGTCGTGCTCTTGGAGCTCATAACCGGCAAAAGACCCGTGGGAGATTTCGGGGACGGTGTTGACATTGTCCAATGGACTCGAAAAGCGACAAACGGTCGCAAAGAAGATGTTGCTTGCATCGTGGACTCGAGGCTAACACTCGTGCCCAAAGACGAGTTAATGCATTTGTTCTTCATTGCAATGCTATGCATCCAAGAAAACAGTGTTGAGAGACCAAACATGAGGGAAGTGATTCAAATGTTATCTGAGTTTCATCGCCATTCGCCCGATTCACAATCTTCTTCGTCTTCCTCGGTTGTTCATCATCAAGAATCAAGAAATCCTCAGAAGGGGAGAGATTGTCCTATATTTAGACAAGATCTTTTGGTTTGAGGAAGTTAATTAATTAATTTTTTTTTTTGTGCTGATATATAGATTGATGATGTTTTTTTTTTTTTTTTTCCAAATGGGCTTGGATTTGTTATATATATAGAATTGTAATGTGCAAAGTAATTAAACTTTGGTGGGCCAGTAGATATAGGAATAATTTAGAGATGCATTTTAGGCGGAGAGCTTGTAGGGTTTAAATGGGTTCCAATTTTTCTGAAGTTCTTCAGAAATGTAATGAACACCCATTAAACAATGGCTCCTTGCATAAAGTTTATGAGTAAAATAAGTACTATTTATTTTTTATGCAAACCCATGGTTTAGACAGAAACAGGACAGTTTGCTCAAAATTTAATGTGCATAATTTAATGTTAGGATCGAAACGACCTGATGGACAAATATTTAGAGATAGAAAATAAAATGAGTGCGAAGACGGACACCGGTATTTACGTGGAAAACTCCTAAAATAATAAGGGTAAAAATCACGAGCAAGACAGAAGAATTTCACTATATATTTGGAAATACAACACTCTCTCTTATTTTACAAGGAGATAAATTTAACTAATCTCTCTTGAAATAAGGAGAAACACTCTCAAATATACAAAGAGAGAAAGAACTCTACAATTGGGACCCTGTGATGGTTCTTGCTGAAGCCACAACTCCCTTTTATAGGAGAGTTGGGCATTGTACTATGAAAAGAGACAGCAGCAAAGGATGACTGCTGCTGCAGCCAATTTTGACAAAGGATGG
>JAYMTE010003006.1:0-10356 GCA_036897545.1 Pelargonium fulgidum
CGTTTTGCCTAACATTTTTTTTAGGTTGCAAATGGGGGTCAAATCTGGTAGTGTACAGAATGAGAGAATTCAAATGTTAATCAGGTATTATTTAATTTCTAGATAAATGATCATAGACATTTTTATTATTTGTCTGACAAATTTTTGTTTTTGTATAGGTTGTTACTATTGATATTTTGGATAGTGAAACCCCAATTGAGTTTGGAAAAAGTTGTGCTGAGTTTGAGAGATGTGGATATGTTTGTGATGATGAAATGAGAATGGAAAATGATGATGATCATGGGGTTGGTGGAACTACTCTTCTTGAACCTATTAATCATTTTGACGAAAGTGATTCAAATTATGAAGAGCTATCAATTGCTCAAGACGGAACAAGCAGAATCACGGCGCGCTGCTTATTCTTTTACACTCTTCCCTTTTCTTTTTCATTTGGCTGGAGAATGATAAATGATTTAGTGTTTGATAGAGATTTTTAAGATGTGTTTTTATATAAGGGTACAACAGTCTATTTTATATATAATTTTTATTTGCCATGTTAGATTTAGTCAATCTCAGCATGCCACGTCATTTTTGAAATTGTCACGTCATTTTTGAAATTGTCAATAATATATAACGGCTCAATTAAATTGAGATAACGGTATGTATTAAATTGTGTAGAAATCAAAAGTTTGTGTATCAAATTAATTTTTTTAAAATTTCGTGTATTAAATTGGATATTGAATCAAAACTCGTATACTACTGGTGACATTAATCCAAAAATCAATATATATTTGTCTATTGACTTGTTCATCCCAGCCCCCCCATTTGTAATGTGCTAAAGACCATCGACAATATCTTCAGTTCCAAGAAGTGAATGTCGTTTTCATACTCTAAATCTGAAAATAGTAGTGGGCTAAAAATATCAAAAGACAAAATAGAAATCAAATTTCAAAACTTTGTAAGTCATCTCAAAATAAATCTGCATGGACCTGTTTGCCGGAACATGGAAGTTAAAAAGTCATATATCATAAATATATTAATGAGAAACTTGTATCTATTTATATGATTTAAGCATATGAGAAAAATTCTCTTATTTATATACAAATCTCTCTTAAAAGGATGGTTCAGTTTAACGGATACAATGGGTGCTCTAGATCTCCCTAAACATACTCATTGAGATACGTGAAAATGATTTCTACAGCATAGATCTAGGCATATTCTACAATTTTCTACTATGACCCATTAGCTTCGCATCACCAAAATAATAGACTTATAATAATTAGAGCTGAGCATATCGATGCGGGTATCGAAATCTAATCGTCATTCGGATTCATTTGCATAAATGAAACTAATCACTTTTTGGTATGACAAACTTTGCATGAACCCGAATATTTTATACAAAATTTAAAATACGTAACCCACACTGTGTTTGGGCCAACATGGGTTGGTGCAGCGGTTAAAGGCTTAGTTCCCCTGTTTGTCAGGTTTGGGGTTCGAGTCACCGTGTGGTCATTTGAATAAATAAAAAAATAATTAAAAAAATAATAAATAAATAAACATATGATACACTGTATTTGGGTCGGATTTGAAATATGCATCTTGAAATCGGAGAAAATCTCGATCCGAACCTGATATGAAACTGAATTATTTGCTCTAATAGTATTTCATTTGTGTGTTACCTGAATCGCGGACACTAATTGTATGACTAAGAATTCACTCTTCTCTTTATTACAATTCTGCCTCAAGAGTGAGGAGAGGAATCTTGCAAGTTGGTGGGAGCAATATGAAGAATCACAACCACTAAAACCATCTTTGAACACAAAGATTCAAAGAAGATGATTGTGAGAATCTTACAAAATTTACCAACTTTGTAGAATCTAGGCACTCTATTTGTACTAATTGTCCACACAATATTCTGCTACACTTAATTAAACAAATAACAATGCAAAATGTTGTGATGAGTTCACATTTTCCTAAACTATCCATCAATAAATAACTATTAAAAATGTTTTGATGAACTTCTATTTTATTTTTAGAGCAAGTCATCAATTTATTCAATTTCAATAGGAGAAGTAATATATATCGTAAAATTCAGTGCATTTGACAATCCAAAGAATATGATTGTCTAACTAACACGTGGACAACCTAGTTCGCATTTGCAAAAGAGAAACATAAACTTTAAAAATAATATCTCAAGTTAAGACGATCTTCAAGAACTAATTAAGCCAAAACCGAGAAATTCAAGAGTTCAATTAATTTATTTTCTTTTAATATACTAATATTTCAAAATGAAAAAACCTAATTAATTGTTCTTTTTCCGGTCTTAATCAAACAATGTTTCACTTCGTTTTACGTTCCGCGTACCAAAACATTCCGCAATATGCCTACCTATGCTTTGGCATCAAAATAAAGCAAACATATATTCTCTTGACTTCAAATTGATCACCATGTCCCTATAAATACTACCAACATGAGAGCTTAAAAAACCAAACAACCGTATAAACTTCTCTCCCCATAAAACATCATAGTATCAAAATCTTCCAAAAAACCCATATTGTTCCATAGACCATGGAGAAGGTAACCAAATTGGCCTCAGAGAAAGGAGTGGTGATATTCAGCAAGAGCTCATGTTGCATGTGCTATGCAGTGAACATTCTATTCCAAGAACTTGGAGTGAACCCTACGGTCCACGAGATCGATCAAGACCCGGATGGATGGGAAATGGAGAGAGCTCTGATGAGGATCGGGTACAATGTGCCCGTCCCCGCTGTGTTCATCGGAGGAAAGCTCGTTGGATCGACCAACGAGGTCATGTCATTGCACCTCAAAGGCTCTCTCATTGAGCTCCTCAAGCCATACCAAGCTGTGAACTAAGGTTTCACTATCATGTTAATTTAAGGCAATAAATTTGACTCAAGTCAAGTAGTAGTCAATGTTGTAGTATTTGTTGCATTTTCAAATTTGTTTCAAGTACTTATTTCATGTAATAGGTTGTGTTTGTTGTTGGGTTTTGGCCTTGTAATTTGTTTTGGTTTCTCAATAAAAAGTTGGGTTATGTAGTTTCAATCCTATGTACCATCATGTACATTTCAATATTGACCCTATAACTAAATCTTGTACTTAGTAAACAATGTCGGGTCAGCAACATGATTCCTTCTGCGAAACGTTTTAAAATCTAATTATATGGTGATTTACATACTCATCTTACACTGCATCAAATGTTAGATACTTATATATTTTTTTAAAGTAAAGATTATCATGCTACACGAATTGCAACTGTAGAAGACAACTAAAATTTGTTTTTGAAGACAGTTAAAAGCTTGAGTCTAACTTATTTTAGGAGACAACCAAGAAGCTACATTCACTTTAAAAATTGCAAGAATTATGTCGTCTCTTATATCTATTTTCTAGCAATGTCGTGTCTTCTTTCACTACTCTAAAAATTAGTCAAAAATATAATTTTCTCACTTATAAACCAACTTTTCTTAATTACATAAAGGATTCAAAAAAACTATTAAAAAAAAAAAACAAAGCCTCTTCCACTTCAACCAGGCCATTTCCCCAAGTCTTGCACTAATATATGAACAAATAACATTGTTACTATAGCTTAAACCACAATTCTAACACCATGAAAACCATAGTGTTACTGATAAACAGCACTAGTTTTGCGTTGTTACAAAGTTATGATCTGTCCTGAAAATGATGCAACTTCTACCACTTCTCCCACATTCTTGGGGAATATAAATCTTTGTTATATTCCAAAAAGTCGAATATGTTTTGAGAAAAATTCCTAACTTTAATCTTCAATCATAGTGTCAATGATTCTTCAACTTTGTCAGAGGTTAGAATGTTACTGATATTCTTTTAAACTTTTGTGTAACCAATGGGACGTCCGAGTGATTGGTTTGTGTTTGTGCACTTAATATAACTGAAAGATGTTGAATTTGTTGAGACTGAAAATTGACGATTGAACGAAAATAGTCGGAAGACTTCATGATCGGTGTAGATCAATTTATCTCAAGAGTTGAGATTTTGTATTAAGCCAAAAAATTCAATAAAAGCGAAGTGTGTGAACATCAAGAGTTAGCAGACCAAACAACATGTAGCATTTTGTTCATGTGGTTGAATGTTTGAATTCGTTTATTTTATTTTGTTCATATATACTTCCACCAATTGATGGGTTTAAGAATAGAACTCTTGCAAAATTGAGTGAAATTATTATTTTTCAACATATTAATTCATTTAATTTCACGCTTTTGTAAAATGATAAGATATAATGCATGAGTTACTAGAACATATGTGGACGATATGGATACAACAAAGTGGACTAGTCGAATATGTCATATACTCATATAGTTGTTTTTAGAGCCTCTAGGCGGAGTTTTTGACCGAATTTAGGCTCAACAAGTGCACCAAATTTTTTCGCACTTTGCATCGCTCTTTTCAAGTCTATTGTAAACTCAAAGAACGATCGGTCCCCTCCCTCACTAGATACTCTAAAAGATCTTCAAATCTTCAACTTTGTTCTTGTTTGAGTGGAGGAGCAAGAAACTTGACAAGTTACATTCTTCTTTTATCAATGCTTCCATGGACCATGGAAATGGACAATGAATATGAAGAGCATTTTCATGGAAAGCCAAATGAACTAACAAAAATCTACAAGTAGTATAGGAGCATCCCACAAAATTGAAGTTTCTTATGCTTATGAATCACTATCAATTTTTTATGAACATCAAGAATCTAAATTCATAACAAACGATGGATCAAAGTTTGCCAAGTTATGTGGACTCTTATTTTACCAACCATTGCACCAAGTTTAATTTCTTGGTGTAATTTGTGTTTCATTTCATGAACATTACATATTATAAGGCTAATGAAATAGAAGAAAAAATATTTTACTCTACTTTTTTCAGAGAATTTGAGCTACGCAAAAGGGGGTCTGACAATTTAGACCTGAACTCGGGATCATCTGAATCATGATTCTCATTTTTGTAACTATGGATTACGAAATATAGTCATGATCACAAGTCTAAAAAACCACACTTTTTATACGTAAAATCTAAAATAAGAAATAAAAATCTCGCAAGACAAACCCTCTTTATTCGGATTCAGGATAGTCATTTCCATCCCAAGCTGAAAAAAACGCAATTTAAAACTCGAATTGTTAGTTCTCTCAAAAAATAATTAAATAAGCTTGTCATGACCTAAAGCTATTGGGCTAGCCCATTGTTTTTGGCCCAATTAGAAGGGCCCATTGTGATTGGCCCATTTAAGAGAGCCCATTTTCGTTAGCCCATTTATGAGGAACCTTCTCTTCCATTTGACTCTGGTGCATGACGGAGTGAAAATGGAAGAATTTGACTGTAATGTATTATTGTCTCGTCGATTCTGTGAGCTCTCAGAGATGGATTCTTGATCAGGTTTCAGCTTTCTCTCTTAATTACTATTATTATTATTATAATTGTTATATTTTTTCTACTGTGTCTCTGTTTGGTTGCTGAGAAACCGGAGGAAAATGGCTGTGCAAGTTTTAATGTAGTAAAGTGCCGGGCTTCGATTATGGGGATTTGGGTTTTAGGGATTTCATAAAATAGTAATCAGGTAGAATTTTTAGTGGTTTTATTTATGAAATTAGATTTTGGGTCTGAAACTTACCAAATGTTGTGTGTGGTAGAGACGATTGTTTAATTGAGAAAATTAGGAGTATTTGTTGTGTATTATATATGTTTGTAAATTTGTTTATCGTTATGAGTTGAAGAAACCCTAGTTTTTTTTACATATTAAGACATAAAATTGAGTTAGAGCTGTGGATTTTTATATTAGGGAGATTTGTTGAGATTGGTGTATAATATTTTCAATTAGGAACATTTTGCTTGTTTGTTGTTTATGTTCGTATTTTAGTACTAGTGTGTGAGAAACTCGGTTAAAAACACAAGTGGAGGAAACCTAATTTTGTTCTCGGTGTGAAACCCACCATACGATTCTGTGTGGCAGAGACAAATTTGTGAGCTATTAATTTTTTGAGAGTCGCTATTAGATCTTATGATGTACTTCTGGTTTGGATTGGCTCTGCTTCTATTCAAATGTACTGTTATTAGTTATTACTTTGAAGATTAACAGAGGTTGGTTTGTCAAAGAGCTTCGAATTGGGCTTTGTATTCATGTTTTTATCTGTGAATTTTGTTTATTCATTACTTCTTTGTGGGAAAATCGGAAGCTTTAATTGTTTTGTATGACAATGAATTGAGTTGTCGGTTGAAAGATTTAGTGAGGGTAGTGTAACAATACAGGAAATTAGGAGCATTTTTTGTGTATTATTCGTACTTGTAAATTTGCATATTGTTATGAGTTGAAGAAACCCTAGTTTTTTTAATTTTTTTACATATTGAGACAATGAATTAGGAGCATTTTATTTGTTTGTTCGTTTTTGTATTCATAAGCATGTTTACTCAGTACTGGTGTGCGAGAAACTCGGTTAAAAACACGAGTGGAGGAAACCCTAATTCTGTTCTCGCTTTGAAACTTATCGTACTTTGTGTGTGGCAGAGACAATTGTGTATTTGTGTGACCTATTATTTTGAGAGCTATTGGATCTTATAATGTGCTTACTGGTTTGGACTGCTTCCACTTCTTCTCCACCAGTTGATTCAAATGTACTGCTACTATAATATTGTTTGAAAGATTGAAAAAGGTTAGGTGTAGAAGAGCTCTGAATTGGGCTTTGTATTCATGTTTGTATATGTGAATTTTGTTTAATCAGTACTATCTTGTGAGGAAGTCAGAAATCCCAATGTTTTTAGTATATTGAACTGATTTGTTGGTTTCGGTGTTTGAGAGATTTAGCGAGGATGGTGTAACAATAGTCGATTAGGAGAATTTTTTTGTTTGTTGATCGTGTGTGTATTTATTCAGTAGGGAGAATTTTGGGAGCTTTACGACATTGAAACCTAATGTTTGTGAGAAGTTTTGTTCAAATGTTGGTTTATGAGGTTATTAGTGTGCTATAAGTCAAGTAGGGAGTCTACTTATTTAAGCTCTTATGTTTTTTTTGTTTTCTTTTTTTTTTTTAATCGGCAATAGGTACTTTTATTTCAGGAAGAAGAAAATAAAAGTACAAAAGAGGCTAAAAAGCCTGGAAAAAGATGCGGTACAGAAGCAGTAGATTCTTATGTCATAACAGTTTGTAGAGTTTTGAGCTTTGTTATTTGTGAATTGAAGAAACGTAAGGAAGGCAATATGTTTTCTCTTTAGCCAAATTGATATAGTTGATGGTATTTTCTGTAAGTTTTGATTTTCTTGCGGTTCATGTGCAGGTGAATTGGGGTAGACTAAACTCTTTGACCGTAATTGTTCATTTAGTCTTGCATTGGATCTACAGAGGCTAATATTTCGGCTGAAGGAGCAGAGCAAATTGAACTTAAACTTCGAATCTTTGATGGAACGGTCAAGGGTGGAAAGTAATGGTTTTTCGATGCAATAGTTTTAGTGTACATCGTTAGCAGGAGTTCTACCTATTGAAAAGATCATGAAAGAGGCGATTAGAATGATATTTTCACCCGAACGACTTGGAGCCTATCGGGAGCGTGGGAGTATCCTACACAAGTATGCAGTTCCGATTGTTCAGAGAATCCGATCGAGGGCAGGTCGTATTGATATTGATGACCAAGAAAATAAAACTTTGGCAAAGACCTTCTCCGAGCCCTCGAGCCTCATTTGCGCCCCCTCTAGGGAGGCGAGACTAGTTACCCGGTCAAAGAGAGCCTTGGCTCCCTCTATATGCCATCCCTTAATGAAGATTCGTTACGCTCGTTATGCCGACGACTTACTACTGGGAATGGAGGGTCCCGTGGAGCTTCTCGTAGAAATACAAAAACGAATCACCCACTTCCTACAATCCGGGCTGAACCTTTCAGTGGGATCAACACGAATAATAGCTGAACGGAGTCCGGTAGTGTTCCTTGATATAGTCATTCGGGAAGCCCGTCCAAGTAGGACCCCCGCACAAATATTGAGACAGCTTGAGAAGCGTAGACGGGTGAAGCGTCGCATACATATACTTCTTCGCCAGAATCCAGCAAACCGTCTCCCAGCCAAAGAGCTGATGAGGATGATGCAACTAGCGAATGCTCTTGGAGTAACAACTACCCAAGCAAGTGCAATATGGGAGAAAATTAAGCACATCCGACCAGGATCGGGACAGAGCTCGTTGTTGCATAGCTCAAATCAGAGAATGGAGCAATCAGAAGATCGAAAGAAAGTCTCAGCATCGTGCATGCTAGGACCAAGAGGTGTTGCCTTGTTGCGTGTCTCAAATCAGGGAATGGCGCGATCAGAAGGCCAAGAGGAAGTCTCGGGATCAGTCAAGTTGTCCGGAGGACCTATACATATAGAGGCTCCTATTGAGAAGATACTCCAGAGGCTTCGGGGTAGAGGCATCATAGGCCGAGGAAGACGGCCCTGGCCAATCCACGTGCCCTGCATGACGAACATCCCCGACGAAGAAATAGTGAATTGGTTCGCCGGCATCGCGACAAACCTCCTATCCTACTACAAGTGCTGCAACAACCTGTACCAACTCGGGCAGGTCGTGGACCTCCAGATCCGGTGGTCTGCAATATACACCCTAGCCAACAAGCATAAATCCTCAGCTCGGAAAATAATCCAAAAGTACTCCAAGGACTTGTATATCGTAAACCAAGAAGATGGTAAGATTCTCGCGGAGTTCCCAAACAGCATAGAGCTTCGGAAGCTTAGGAGGTTCAGAGGTCAATAAAGATCGCGGTTTTTCTTAGTTGCTTCGGTTCTGAACTTCATCATTATCGACTCGAGGAAAGTCGATTATTCAGGCACTCGCAAGTCGCAAGCTAGATTTGTAGTAACTTGTCATAACTTGGAAAAATTTGTGCATCATGCATCATTCCATGGAATGCAGGAAAGGTCTTTTTCTCAGTTCTTTGATGCAGGTTCTTGTGAAATTTTGAAGTCTTAGAATCTTGATTATACATGGAAATTTGGGCTTAAATGGGCCGGGCCGAAAAACACATCGTATGTTTTTTTCATGCATAACCCATTACTTAAAATCGACAACATGTTAAAGCACCATTATTGCTCGCGTTACTTGTGGTAAAATAGTAACAAATTTTTTGTTCGTTACTTGCTCGTCAATTTTTAAATTTTCTTAGTAGTCCATGTCCATGTTGAGTAGTGTGTATCATCCAACGATTTTTACTGGTTTACAATTGAAGAGAGTCGTATTGAGTATGGATTAACTGATCTATAAAACACTTGAATTTGTTTTGATCGATCCGTACTATGTTAACGATTATTCAAAACAAACTAATTTTACCGTCCAAAATGAAAGACAACAACGAAAGATCAACTAATGCCCAAACTGATAGTTGAAGATATTTCATTCATCTTTTATGTGGAACAAGAGCTTAAACTCGACATCTCCATGTATGAGTTTTTAATGTTACGCTCGATGACGATCTAAATTGAAAGAACTAATAATAAAGATTTTATTCTAACGTAGTCATATACTCTATGGTAGTATATTCCGGTGAATGATTAATGGGTGCATTAAATGATGTCACTTGAAACATACACTTCCACTAATTAAAATGGCATTATCATTAATCATTAACTAAATCAAACATAGCTTTCCATCATGTGCATCTAATTTCTATGATGAATCTTTTGATGTGCAAAAGTGTTCTGGCTGACATTAAAGTGATCATTATTTATATTATTTACATTTTAATATTGTTTTAATGCTCATCTTATTTCAGCTTTTTCTTAATTATTTTTCATAAATATTTATTTTATTTTATTTTGAACGCAATTTTATTATTTTTATTCAGTTTTAGTTTATAAGTCTTATTTTGTTATTTTGTATACCATAATTTAGTGTGCCATTTACACATGACATGCACTAAATTAGATCTATGATATTTAAATAATTGTTTATCAATAGTTTTTAAATTCAAAATTAAACTTAAAACTTATGTCTCACACACAACATTAATTTTCAAGTTGATTGACTGTCAAGAAAACTTCAATTTTGATTATCAAAATAGTTTCAAGACATTAATTTTGTGATTAATTTAATAAACAATAATATTTTTATCAAAGTCCAAGCAATTCCAATGGAGGCAAGAGAGATTCCCGGAGAACCAAGCGTGGGCTTAATTATTAAATCATTAATTTTTAATATCTTAATAACTATTTATTATCATTAATTAATCCACTTTACGTGCAAGACAACTCACCATATTATTTACTCTATCATTAAAAAATTTACCACATAAATGTATGAAAACAATTTTAAATCCTACCCTAGTAGTATTAAAAGTGGTGAGGATGCATATGAGGTTGACA
>JAYMTE010003007.1:0-10349 GCA_036897545.1 Pelargonium fulgidum
AGGAGGAGGCAAAACTTGCAAACACAACCTCTCTTCCAAGACCACAACACACAACAAACCAATGGACCAACACAGCTACAAATGTACAGAAAGTTAGAGACACATTGTGAAGCTTTTTCACTCGAATAATGGCTAGTCGAAGCTTGATGTTCGGCTCCATCTCCCCTGCAAGTAATTTTCTATCGACACACTTTGGTTAATGCTACTAATCGTAGAAAGTGCATCATCCTCCAAATCTAACAATGCAAGATTGAGATGGGATTGGATGTTTGATGGGAACGCTTCCTCTTCCCCATCGTCAAGTTCTTCCTCTATGTTCACTTGTTGCCTTGCCCATTTGGTTACCTCCTCTTCGCCTTGGAGGAGCTTCAAGACCTATCATCAACAAGCCATGTCAAACCGTGTCGATAAATATGAAAGTAGAACGAGTATTGCTGTTTGCTATAGAGAAGAACTCACAATGCTTATTTGAGGCCTGTATCTTGGTGCACGTCTAATGCAAATTGTGGCGGCCAAGACCATTCTCTCGATCTGATCTTGATCATATTCACTCTCTAGGGTTGGATCTAGTAATTGAGAAACCTTCCCGTCCTTTAAAATTGGCTTTGCCTAGAAGTCATATACCAATAGTTAATGAGGCATATTAGGAAGTAGACACATTGAGTAATCTAAACAATAAGTCCATAACTGATATAGATCACGAGGCACATTCGGAAGTAGATAATATTAAATAGTCAAAAACCTATTATTAATATAAATCATGAGGCACATCCAGAAGTAGACATATTGAGTAATTGAAACCATCATAAAACCCATAGTTTCAACAGATCACGTGGCACATCCGGAAGCAGGAATGTGGAGTAGTTTAAACCATAAATTTCACAAAAACTTCCAATTTAGTGAAGATAACAAACACATCATTTGTTGAACTAAGCATTTGAAAGAGAAATAAAAACTTACCCACATTACAAGGCTCTCCTGGCCCTTTGGATATTGGCTGTTGATTGGTTTTCTTCCCGATAGAAGCTCAAGGAGTACAACACCAAATGCGTAGACGTCAATTTTGTCACTCACTTTACCGTGCATGAAGTATTCAGGAGCCAAGTAACTGTCAAAGACAAGATGTTACCATAAACATCTAACTGTAAGTTCGAATACAAGGCTTCATTTACAGAACAATGAAGTACGTACCCAAACGTTCCTGCAACATCTGTGCAAGTCATATGTGATGAAGATGCTGCGACCCAGTTAGCAAGTCCGAAATCTGACAGTTGTGGCTCAAAATCATCCGAGAGAAGGATGTTTGAAGATTTCACATCTCTGTGAATATTAGGTTGATCACAGCCATTATGCAAATAGTCCAGTGCCTCTGCCACACCAACGGCCACCTTATATCTCTCACCCCAACCAAATCCATTTCCATCTTTCTTATTACCTATACAAAACAAAGCTAATCACTATTTGTAATGAAAATTTGGTGAAAAATCATAATTGCAAATCGGAAGAAAAAACAAGTAAATGTTATACCATGAAGGTTGTCTTCCAAGCTTCCTCTCGATAAAAAGTCATAAACCAAAAGTAGATTGTTGTCCTCAAAACAATAACCAAATAAGGATATAATGTTCTTGTGACTTAATGTAGTAATAATATCAATTTCCAAAACAAACTCTTTAAGTACATCTTCAGATGGCTTCAAGATTTTCACAGCCAGTTCCTTGCCATCCGGCAAGCACCCCTTGTAAACATGACTACTACCGCCTTTACCTACTAGATTCTCTGAGGAAAGAACAAAATGTAGATTGTAGATTGTTAGTAGCGAAGATCTAACCGAAGTCAAACTCAAATCACAGGTACAAAATTTCGTGGAGAAACAAACCAGGCTTGAAGTCGGAGGTTGAAAACAAGAGTTCTTGGTAGCTGAACAATCGGCAAGTGGCCGAGTATTTCTCATGTAAACCTTCCAATTCCTTAGGAAGGTCATTAGAGGAAGGAGAAAGAGGACAATGAGCCTCACACCCAACCGACACAATTGCACCATTCTCTCCATTCAATTTTAAACAACCGTCGTCATTGTCAGAACTACAATGTTTCTGATCCGGATAAACAACAGCTGACGACGAACTCCTTCCCGGTAACCTCATCATCCTTTCAACCACAGACGTCTTCTTCCTAGAAACATCCTCTGATCGATGTGGCTTGGGTAAAAACACCTTGCGAAGCAATGGCCAGCCGGATTTAATGGCATTTGAAGTTGGAGATCGAACTGGCACCAGAGCCAAAGAATTGTCCACTACCCCATCCCCACATCGAGAACCCGAATTATCCACCAAATCCAAGGATGGACCACAAGCACTACACTTCTTCTTTCGACTTTTCTTCCTAGAAACCAATCCCGGTTTTGGCAAGCAAGTATGAGCTCCATTACTCAAACTTTCCACCCCACAAGCATCATTGACAACACCTAGCAAATCTCTATGTTTTCTCGATTTTGACTTAAGCATCAAGCGAGAGTGATTCTTTTTCTCATTCACATCTACACAGAAATAAAAATCCTAAAATCAAACACATATACAAACACAGAAATTATAAGAAATTACCAATCATACCAATCCTCAGACCTTGTTCACATTAATTTCAACACACAGTAACAGAAATTTAAAATTAAACCAATCCACAAACCTTGTAAATGCTTCACATTAGTCTCAGTAGCATCTCTCTGAAACAACACTTTGCCATTTTCAACAGCAAAAACTGAGAAACTCTTGGGCAATTTTCTCGAACAGTACTTAGCCACCGACACCGACGATCTGATAGCGTGAGTGGTTTTCGAAGTTCCAACAATCACCTTCGCCGCCGCATAGGTTTTCGCTTCCTCCACCAATGTTTTCGAAACCGATGAGCCTCTACACACCTTAAGCTTCAAATCAACCTGAACTTTCAAAATTTTCACACCACCCACATTTTCTCAGCAACCAAACAGCAAAATCGAACACAACCCAAACACAAATACACCAAATCAAACCTGTTTCAAGTTGCAGAAACCTTCGTACACAGCCAGAACTGAATCAAATTTCTGCACTAGAGAGAGCAGAGACGACGTGTTCTCTGAAACACCCAAACAAAAAAGAAACAAATCAACACCAAAAATCGAAAACCCAGATTCGAAAATGAGACCAAAAAGGCAAAAAACTCGCCGGCCGGAGTGTTGAGGACGTGAATGGCGAGAACTCGATCTCCAGGCTCCGCCACTTTGACCATAGCCCACGTCAGCAACTCCCGGCTCTGAGCGTCCATCCTCACCGCCACCAGAACCAACGCTCCGGCGCCGCCTCCGACATCCTCTTCGCCGCCGGCGACACTATCTCCGACGCTGTTTCCGGCGTCTAGCTTCATGATTTTCAAGCCCCAATTCCACCACCAGAACCAGAGCCCTCGATCTCGGACTCGCTACGGCGTCGTTTCAAGCTCTCTCTCTCTCTCGCTCTACTTTCTCTCTCTAGAAAAGATGGAAATTATTGAGCAGAGCACACAGAGTGAGAGCAGAGACTTCATTGAAGATTCGGTTTTGTATTGGGAACAGAGCGTAATCGAGTATGTTTCAAGACTCTATTTTTCTTAACTGTCTTCGAGTGATATTCCTCTGCTTCTCGCTTGTGTGTTAAGACTGGGCCCACAATCTTATCCACCGTAGGATGCGTAGACTTTTTCTTCCTTCATTCAAGGAAGATGTGATCTCGGACAAGATGGTTAATAGTGGGCTGTAATTAAAAAAATATATTATAGTAGTAATATTTTATTTAGTTAATAGACATGAATAATTTTTTTTGCAATGAAAAGATGGCAGCTTAGAAATGTTTCAGATTTTACGTGTAAAATTATAGGAAATTGAAGGTTTTTCCGACTTGATCTTAAAATTGATAAGTTTATTTTACGTAACTTGAGTTTTGAGTGCTAATAGATTGAGTCTAAATGCACAACTCTATTATTTGGTCGCTGCTTATATTTGGCTATTTGTATTGTAACACGACACGAGATTAGTTATTTACATTCACACATTTTATAGTTGTGCCATATTCATTTTGGACCTCTAAATTCACATGTACATGATTAAATAATGACAGACTATAATTTTTTTTTATTGATCATACAAATTGATCTTAAAATTGAAACATATGTGACGAAATACATTGAAATGAGATTAAAACAATCTTTCAAGAAAGACAAAAGAGAAACAATTAGAATGATTTTTTATTTGAAACTTATTTGAAGTGTAATATGTAATTTTCAACAATAACATGCATAAACTTTGAAATATATCAACATATTTATCATCTAAAATTCAACTTTACACAAATGTGTAGATATTATTATATAGTTTTTATAAATGACATGCGCAAACCTTGAAATAATATCAAAATCTTTACCTAAACTTTTGTTAGTAAAAGAGACAAAAGAGAAACAACAAATATTGGAATAAAAATAGACATTAGAAATGAGACAAAGCCAAATAGAAGGAAGATGGCTATGGTTTTGGACTGTGGGCTGTAATTTTCAGCAAAAATAATTATTAAAAAAAAAAATTGTTTGAAGCATCGTTTTGTAAGGGACGTGTCTTCTAAACAAGACGGCTTTTTTGGGATTTGTTTATAATATAAAAAAGTGGGGATTGTTGGCAACAAAAGGCCAGATTCAGATCAAGACAGATCAGTGGGTAAATTTAAAATAAATAAATAATTATTTTTTTGTTTTTGTTTAGAGTTTTGTTTGGTTTGATGTGAATGGAGTTTTGAGATTTAGAATCAATTTTGTGTATTTAGATGTAGTTTTGGGGTGGAGAGAGATAAATGTGGTGTCGTTTTTGGTCGGATGAGAAAACAAAATGACAAGATTTGTTTCGACTAATTTTATTGGTTGTTATGTTTCAACATCATTTTGCGGCATTTTAGATAGAGTTTAATTGATTTTATCCATATGTGTATTTATGCGTTTATTACAAAGAAATAATGATTGAGCCGTAGATAAAAAATTGTTACTTAACGTATAAATAAGTGTAGTTAATGATAATTATGTGATTGTGTGTTTATGGTGTTATATATGATATGATATATTTAAGTTGTTGCTTCAAATTGTTAAATGTGACGACTATATATGATGAGATTATTACAAATATTTATTTTATGTGGTAGCTTGACGTCGCAATCCAAATATCATTTGTAGGAGACAATATAATGTGTTTAATTATTTTAAATAATATTGTAATAAGATATAGTTTTGAAGGTATTCTACAAGTTAGGATATGGGTATGTTCTTTGTATTGACATTAATATAAATATGCATGTCTAAAAAAATATATAATTATACATTAGTCCATAAATATAAAAAATTTAGAGATACATCTTAATAAAAACATTAGAATATCATATAATTTAGCAATTCCCTAAGATTTATTTAGATTAAAAGTTAAGATATATTTTTTCTAATAATATTAACTTGCATGTTTTGCATTGATGTTGGTATATCTTAAACATTAAAAATTGGAAATATTAATTAGATTATGTTAGAAACAACAATGCAAAGTATTTATATCTTAAAGACATTAAAAAATGGATATACTAATTAGATTATGTTAAGAAAGACAATTAAAGTGAGATATTTATGTCTAAATGGTGAGTAAATTCATCTAGCAAAATCATTCACTTTTCCAAAAAGGAGTGTTTTTCTTTTTACCACATCTTTCATATAAAAGGAGAATTATATGAGGATTTTGAGATTCTTGAAATTAAATGAAACCTTTCCCAAAATCAAACCAACCATGTATTTACTTAAAAAAGGTTTGAGGAATCTAATAAAGTTTTAGACCATAGATGTATTTATCAAAAGCATTAAAAGCTAGACTTATATTATAACACATTGTCTCCTACAAATTGTGAAATACCACCAACCCAATATTCAATGGTGGTGAGAACTATAGTACTATTTCAAAGATGGTTGAGATGTTTCCAAAGCATAATTCATCTATATGCACAACAAGTAGGGCACATGATAGAGTCCAACTAGATTATTATTCTTTGGTGGGTCTCTTCCTCACTCGTAAATTAATGAGAATAAAGCTATTTTATCAGCGGTCAAATGCAATTTTTTTTTACCAATTACAGCAAAAAAACTATTGACTCTACCAAAAGATTAAATGAAATGCTTACTTAAAAGCATAAATTAAGGTTTGGATATTCAAACTTCAACTTATATTTTGCATAAAATAAATTTAAAGTTGAGTACGTTTATAATGACTAAATAACAGGTAAATTTGATTAAATTTAATTGGGTAACATCTTTGTGTACATGGTTTTCAACTCAAAGCAAATTATGATTCGAACTTGTGGCCTAGTTATTGAGACATGGTTATATGTTGTCAATTTTTTAGATTTTATTTTTCAGTCAAATAACTCTCTTGAACAGCTTGAAAGTTTAAAAAACAAATAGAGGTAAATGATGTAGTAGGCAGAAAGTTAAGTTGAAATAATTTTTAATTTTATTAAATAATTAAGTGGCAATACCCATAAATTATGGACAATATATTAACCTCATTTTATACATAAATTAATAATAAACCACTCATGCCTATTGTAAAGAGAGAATGTCACCGAAAAGGTAAAGTACTTGCATACACTTTTGAAGGGATATATTATTTAATTTTGGCCTTTAATCGTGTGAAAAGTTGGGTTTAGTTTATTATTTAATTTAATTAACTATACATTAGTACCTAAATAGTCACAATATTAACTAAAAAAATTAACTGCACATGATAGTGCAATTTGCATAAGCCAGCTAATGTGGACTATGGTGGCCACTGGTGGTCAAGACATGCCATGCCTCTTTGTAGCCGTTAAAAAACAATAAAATATGCTTCATGTAGAGTCATTGAAAATAAAAAGTAAACATTTTGTACCTATTTTATGTCGTGTGTTAGAAATTAAAAAATGTCATGTAGATAGTCATTCAACGTATAATAATCATGCTACAAATATTGTATAGAAATACAACTAATTGAATACTTGTACTAATTAATTGTGTGTATGTGTTGGTTTTACTAAAAACAAGAATTGAGACGAGTTGTAGTCGATATTACTAATTTTTATTTAATTTCGTTTTCTTACCTTAAGTGTAATAGTTTTGGATGATAAATGAAGAATCGGTTAATATCTTCAAGGAAATGAACTATTTTTTTTCCTTAAACAAAAGCAATCATATCATTAATTTTAACTATATATATAGCTATATATTAATTATCCAAGAGAATTGATTAATATCTTCCTTAATCATAATATTATACCAATAATCTGTGACCAATGTCTCTAAGATTTGTGGGGCTAGCTGAATATTATCATGCTCCACTAAATTATTTTCATGTTTTATTTTCATAATCACAAGAATAAATCCACAAATATAATTATATAGTATAAAGAAGAAAAAAACAATTAAGTTGGTAAGATACATAGCAGATGTTGTTGACATTTTGGTTTCATCACTGAGCGTCACACTCTCACTGCAACGTATCAATTTTTCAAAGTTTGTGAATATATGACTCAAGCATTTGTAAAGAAAAAAAAAACATTTATAAAGAAAAAAAACATTATGGAGAAAAAAAAAAGATAGAATATTTTTGTAATAAATAATTATGGGGAAGAAAAAAGGAGTAGTAGCTTGGGTATTTCTAATATGAAACGTAGAAACGAATATTTTTTTTTTTTTGAATATTTAAAATTTCACGTCCTAATGAAAAATTTAATTAATTTGAGGAAAATTTTGTTAATTTAAATGATCTCGTCTCTATAAAATTAAGCTAATACAAAAATTATAATTTAACAATATACATATCTTATTTTGCAAATTTTTATAAAATGAAAGGTCATTTATAATATTTTTAAGGTGTTGGACAATCAAGTATGATACATGTATGAATGTTGACGGTTCATAAATTATTTTTATTATATTTATTGTTATTATTATTATATTATCATCTTAAAATGTTGATTAACATTAATCTTCATTTAAATTAGTATTCTTTTTATCACGAAATCTAAAACTTTTGTTTAATAGTATAAACTTTAATAAATTAAATTAGAACTTTTAATATGACATGTAAAACACAAGTTGATCGACGGCCTCTAATATATTTATTTGTTGCTCCAAGTCTAAGCTACACGTATTTAGTGATCTTAACATTTCAAAAATGATAAACATTAAGTTTATTAAACTACAATTGTTTTGGGCTATGAATTTATTAGTCACACACACCTTTTTATATGTTTACACTTATAACATACGCATGCATAACCATGACATATAATAGTGATTTACACAGCTCTAGGATTATGATTAGGATTTGCAATTTGATTAGCCTACTCAAGACTATAATTAAATTAACACATAAAAGACTTTGAACAGAAAAATGTTGATTGTCCTAAGTTTTGTACGATATGTGTTGCACAATTAGTTGGGAGTGATATCGTGGAGGGTCATAATGATGTCATGTTTACGTCACAAGGATGTCTTACACGAAGATACCACGGTGGGTGGCGATGATGACATGATGATGTGGTAAAGATGTTAGACATCGTTAGTTACTAATATCATCTAATTACTTATAATTGGACGTAACACTTAAGTGTAGAGATCTAGAGGAAGGTCTACAAACATAGAGCGTGACATTTTGGCTCATTTACTACTCTCCCTTAAAGAAGACGACAAGACCTCTATCCTCACATAATTAGATCCCGATGATACTCGATCAAGTCTGGAGTGCGGAGGAAAAGAGGCCACGTGGCCCACATGGCAACCTAATTTTGATTTCTTTACCTGATTCATCCCATGTTTGACCTTGTGATATTTGATCATCTAAATGTTTATCGGAAAAGTTTTCTGGCTCTATGTCTTATCTGATTTCAATGAGTTGAGCTTTAATCCGAGACTCTTAAGTCTCACAACCTACCAAAAATCGGATAAACTTCAATACATATGTCAACACCTCAATTAACAAAATATTTTAAAATTATGCACTAGGAAAAAAATATAAAACAGTGGGTTGTGAATGTGATGTACACACTGTGAATTACAATAATTTTGTTCAAATTATAAATCTCCAAATATATGCATTGTTATTGGAGGACATGGACAGTTGATTTGGACGGTATGTTGGTTGGCAAATTGGTTTGGATTGTCTCATAACACTCGTGGCTATAAATTATATTCTAATAATGTGTCTCCTCACAACGTGGGTGGTGACGGTGACGAGCCTTGCGTTTTTTTTGCTCCATATAGATTTTTCATAAACTTGGGTTTAATTAATAATTAATTTACTATTTAGATCACTAATGTGATTCTATTAGCAGCTGATTTCTCGGATCACTGATTTATATTATATATATAAAAAAGAGTAATATTTACGTGGAGAAAGTGGCATGATTGTTCATGCCACTAATCAATATTGGTCATCATATTTGTACAATTTAATTATTGTTTTTTTTTTTGTGTAATATAAGAGAGTAATTATTTGCCACAAAACCGGAAATCATGCTCCATTTTTGGTATTTATAGTGATGAACTCATATGTTTGGCATGTTTGAATATGATGTGAACCAAATATTTATACATATTTTTGGATATAAATTTATGGAAAATTAATGTCCACATGAAATATTTTATTTTTATTATCATGTGAGCTTAGGTCCACTAGCCATGAATTCAACGACCACTGCTTTGTTTGTATTCAATCTCACGTACATCATATTTTTTTATTTCTTTTTTTATGTTTGATCTATCTTATTTGATTTTTTTTAAAAGAACTATTTAATTTTAGATATAATATTATTAATAAAAAGCCCAAATGAGCTACAAGAGCCCAAGTGTGATTGAGGGACCAAGTCCAGTGAAAAAAAGGGACAAGCCCATGATACATGAGAAGAGCAAAGCTTAGGACAAGGCCCATCTTTTTTTATAATTTTTTTTATAAAAGAAGCTAACAATCGAGATTCGAATAAGTTTTTTGATGATTCAGTTCGATACATCGTGATTTACATCAACCCTTGAGATCCATCGGAAGCGACCGTCTCTAAACTTAAATTAACATATTTAAATATTATCAAAAATAGAAATTAGAACAACAAACTTTTTAAGGGAATATTGGTAGGACAATTTAATGAATTTACAAAATTATTTATTTTTTGTAACAAGTCTTGTTGGACCAAGCGTTTTAAATAATTTGAATTCTATTTCAGATATTGGTTTCGGGCTTCTTTATAGCAAAAATTAGTACTCGATTATATGAATCCTTTAAGTAAAGGATCAAATTC
>JAYMTE010003008.1:0-10348 GCA_036897545.1 Pelargonium fulgidum
GCAAGCTTCTTCAGTCAAGGGCTCCGAACCCCCAGATTGGGCATATGATGCTAATTTGTTAGTACTTCTTCCAATCTATTTATGTTTTATGTATTGTGGTTCTGTAGGTTGTGAAGACAGTTTATGCGTCTCCAAGTCGTGTCAATTTTCAGTTAAATTCAAAGAAGGCAAGTTTTCCACTTTGTGGAGATAAGCTTGTGGTGTCTAGCTCTATCTTCAATTTGTATAATTGTATCTAACAATGTTGTTGACATGTACCTAGGAAGTGGAGACAACTCCTGCTTATCCAGATATTTGTTTTGCAGTTGATGACTTTGAATCCACCTTTGATGCAGTGGTAAAGTGCTCTTTTGCAACAACTCCTGCGTATCCACCTTTGTTTTTGCCTGTTTTCTGTTGTCCTCATTTGTTTTGTCCAATACTATTAATTTTGTCCCATTTTCTTTTATTAAGGCATAATAATATAATATAGTGGATTCTTCCTTCACATTGTTGAGCTTCACAAGCTACCATTAAGATTAAGTAAGAAATAGGTTGTTTCCGGATATACTTCTATGTGGATTACATAGTTCTGTTTCTATGCTGAGTTTTGGTTATAGTTGAAATTCGGCAATATCATTGTTGGTTTTACACTTTCTTTTGTCATTACAAGATGGTCAAGTATGTTCTTGTCATGTTCAAGAACTTTTATTTTTTTGTTTTATGTGACCTTACAAGATTTCTTACACACCTTGAGCTTAATTAGTTGTTAGGATAGGATTTCTCACTATTTTTTAGCTTGAAATGTTTTATTCTAAAATTATCTTACATTGCACTTAATAATTTTGGTTACTTGACTACCCTTTATCCTCTTGGCAGTTGGCACACTGAGGAAAATATATTCCCTCTGTCCCAAAATAATTGCCCACTTTTTCTACAAAATTTATCCTAAAATAATTGTATACTTTTGATTAGTCAGTTATGTATGAATTGCCAACAATATCCTTAAGATAAGTTGGTTAAAATTCCTTGTGTTTGTTACAACAAGATTACATGAGGGTACAAGGGGGAAAACCTTACTCTAACTAATTTATTACTAATCTTCACAAAAAAATGGAAAGTGGACAATTATTTTGGGACGGAGTGAGTAGATTATTGCTATCCTTTTTGTTGTTGTTGCAAATCCAATTTAAGCATCTATATTTCTTGCAGGTCTTATCCGAAACAGACCATTGCTATTGTGTAATTCTCAATGCACATGACGGGGCAGCATTTCCAACTGGAAAGGAACCACACGATTGTAGTGCTGAGTCTTTGAGAGTGGATAATATTTCTGGAAGCACAAGAAATGCCAAGGTCGGCTCATTTACTGTTCATGAATGTAAATTATTAGTTTTTGCTCTATATGATCCTGTGAGGTGTTTCTGAGTATACTGAAATGCTGATATGTTCCTCTAATCACTCTAACACACATGTTGGAGTTGTTTAAGTTTGATCATATAATACATAGCCTAACATTAAGATGCTAAAAATTGTATATTTTGCTCGCTACTAAGACATTCCTTGTATTTTGGTGAATAGAATGTATCATTTTATAGTGATGGTTGAATGAAGCGTTGAATTCCTATCACCAGGAAGGGCTGTTGGGAATATCATTGATCATGATATTGAATCAGGCTAAAGTTCACAATTTATTTGTGTGTGTGTGTGTGTGTGTGTGTGTACTATCCGTTGTCTTTTGTTCATATGAGATATTCACTTGGAAATGCTCATATTGCCTTCATTATGTTTTAACTTTTTCAATTTAAGCTGCATTGTCCTGCTTATAGAAGCAACTTAAGCATATTTTTATTGCGAAATTATTTTCTGAAACATGGAGTATCTGGAAACTAAAAAGAATAACACTGTCGTTGAATGGTGATGAACACAGGAAATTCTCTGAGTGCACGCATATGCACACTTTTAATCATAAAATCAGTTTGTATATATCTTGACTTTCTGGTGTTTGTGATTGCAGATCACTCTTTTTTCAGGATTCGTCAGTTATCAAATGGTTCGAGAAGCATATGATGGTACATGCTCTGATAAATTTCTCATAATGATTAAGTTTTTGTCTTTTGTTTAAGCCCAAATATATCTAAAACTAACTTCCAAAATTAAAGCATTGAATTTCCCATTTCTTTAGGCAAAGCTGGGTTGACATTTTTAGAACTGTGTACCCATTAAACAAAATGCAAGATTTATTATTTTACTTGTGAAAAAAATGTTATAGCCCTTTTTATTTTCACTTTTGCTGTTGACTTGATGATATGTGCCTATTTTCTTATAATCTTTACCCATATCTATTCTAACCATTTTTCTTTGAAGAGCAGTAATGTTAGTCATGGTTTCTCAGTTTAAGCTTGGATACTTTTTTTTTTTTTTTTTTTTTTTTTTCTGGTGTTTAGTTTCATCCTTTTTATCTTTGTAATGTATTTGTCGTGTACAAAAGTTATATGCTAGGATGATTGCCTTGCTAGCCTTCTATATGCTTTCTTATCTTAAATTAATACAACCTTTATCTATATTTAACTTGGAATCTTGGACTGATGTAGAATATCTTGATGCTCTGAGCATGTTCGTTAATGTAACATCACCATCTTATTTAGCTATTATTGGTCTTTTTATGCTTACTGCATGTTGGGGAAGATGTATTAGATTTTGGCACTCCTATTTCATCCAGTGGCTGTGTTTTATCCATTCAAACTCATTGTCATGTAATTGCATGCGGAAAACGGCCTAACTTTTATTGTGTTTCACTTTACTGCTAGAGCTATATTCATACAAAATCTTGGCAACTGACTTTGTTCTTCTGATTCCCCATCAAGTTTCACCTGGCACTTAAATAATCTTTTGTTGTAATAATCTTTTGAATTAAACGTGAATAAACTTTGTATTTGGCATTTTTGCATTGCTATGCAGCATCAATAAGTAGTTGGAAATTTGCCATACTGACTTTGTTCTCTTTAATATATCTCCAATTTTACAGTTGACAAGTCCCGATTTGGGAGCCTTCTTTCTCTTGGCCAGTCCCCTGGAAAAACAGACAAACTTTACATGAAAGGCCCTGGAGGAAGTGGTGAAGTTGAAGTAGCTGTTTCTGGTGTTGCAGGTAAAAAATCATTCTTACTTTTGGATGCCATAATACCCTTATAATATCTCGTTTTTGTTGATAGGAACATAAGTTTACAAAATGTTACTTCTGCTGAGCTAACCTTCCATTTGCAGCCCTCATTTATCACATTACCAGAGATTAAAGTACTTGGGATTTATGTACTCCTGATTTGTTTTCTGAAATAGGTGTTACATTATTTAAATATTTCATCCTTTGAAGCGAATGGCATATGCAAAGAATGTGACAGATGCTGAATCTGGCTGTTACTGTATCAGATCAGAGCCAGGTGGGATCAGACCCTTTTTCACCAGCTGTATCAAAGAAGAGGTTAGGTCTAAGGTCACTTGTTCGTAAAGCAGCATCAGTTGCTGCTGTGGCAGCAAAGCAAGCTTATGCTGCAGCTTCTGCCTCTACAAGTTCTGATGAAGAGATGTTGCCTCTCAAGTGTTGCTTAATGTCCATCACTTTGCCCTGGGAGCACATCGCGTATGATCTTTTGTTTAAGGTGAGATTCTTTAGGATCTTGGTAATCGGCAGTTTTACTTTTGATTAGAATAGGAACTTTACATTGTTGTTGAAAAATCCAACATATAATTATCACTGATTTATATACTATATTGCCGATTCAGGGGAGTCCTCCAGTGAAGTTATAGGCGTCTTGTGTTGCAAGACATAATCAGAAAGTGAAACGGGTAAAGAACTTTCAAGCTGCAAATCACAAGCATGCCACTGAATGGAGTTTAATTTGCATTATTCTCTCCAGCTTGTGTGTTCAGTTAAGTTGCAAATGTTGTACATCATTGAATGTGGTGTCAAATAAGGGTTGATTGTTAATTGGTGAAGATTTGGGTGGGAACAGAAACATACAAGGCAACTAATGAATGCATTGGTTTGTTATTTTACTTTTGTTGCAACTTTTTAAGGCTCCTATCTTTAGGGTACTACCAGTTTTTCCATAATATGTGGGGCTTTAGATCGACAGCCCATGTTCATTTAAGCTTTTACAAGGGTTGGCATTGTACTTGTCTTTCTTTTCACAAGGTTGGTGCGGTTTTGCAAAGGTAGATATGAGATTGTAAGCAAGACTTAAATCCTGATAAGTCTCTAATTAACCAGTATAGGGTAATCCAAATGAACCTGTTGTGAAATTTCTGCTAGTATCGATGTGAAATACTTGCCTCAAGGCTGAATGCCTCACCAAGTCATTTTCAATATTCCACGCCTCATTGTTCCAACTTTGCTTGTCTCTCTGGGTTGCATCTAAGGTCCTCGCCTTGCTTGGTTATTTTAAAGGCTCATTGGTTCTCTGTCTCACCACTCACATTTAAGGTCCTAGTTTTACTGGACAACCTCCCCGGTCTCCCGCCACGTACACCTTGTGACCACTAAACTCCTTGTTTCACTGGGTCATTACCAAGACTTCTCATATTGATAGGACTTTAGGATGCTACTCGATCGAAATGGTAAGCGCTCCACTCTCTCCCGTGGTGCTTGAAGGACATTCATGAGCTTTGAATTTCACCTAGAGCACCCGAGTAGAGCTCAAGCACCCAAATGGGTCTCGAAGTGAACCCCACGTCACCAAGAGCCAACCAAACACTTCACATGAGGATCTCTGTTCGTAAGTACAAATACTCCATTCGTGGAAAACCCGCAAAAGGAAGGGTTCCATAATTTACATTGAGACTTTTTTTCTCCAGAGTCAATCCTAGCGATGTATGGTTTAGATTTCCTCTATCACCCTGAGGTAGGTCCCCATGCGCACACATAGTTCTTTGTTTTACAAGGTGCTACTTTTGTGCAAACTACGTGAACCTAGGAGCAAGTTCTCAAGTCTCCAGCTCCACCCTCCAAGACCGCAACCACCAACTCCATCTCTCAAAGCTCTGGAATGTTCATATAAAAACGAGACGTACATCCTATAAAGTGTCAATCGTACCATAGTCAAACTGACGCATGAAGTAATTCCATTGTCGGGTCGCCACAAAGGGTCAATCATAGTTATGCTAAGAGTGCCTAATTAGGACAATGAGCAAATGTTGAACCTAGAAGGATCACATCCACCAAATTTGACCACGGTCCAAGCAAAAGAACTTTTGAGTGCCATCAACCACAAAAGGACAATAGGGTAAAACACACAGGAAAAACAGTATAAATATGACAAGACAAACAATGTAAAGGTAAACTCAATTTTCTAGAGCATTCAAGGCAATCATTGAACAGAATCTGACTTGAACGTCGAATGAGTCATCAACTTGAAATACCTTGTTTTGCAAGAGTTAGGAATTGTAAAGAGGATCAACTGACTCACGTGAAGTAACACTAAGGTTCGGATCCAAACAACGAGAAATATTATTATTCTAACTCAATCCTTTGCACTCTCAATGAGATTCTTGTTGACCACATCACAAATTTGTTTAGGAAATTGGGATAAAAAGCATCCATCCCAAAAGTTTTAAGGGCTTTCCTATCTCACAAGACCCAAATGATCTCAGTTCCCTCATGAATTAAGAAATGGATTGAGAACCGTCAATAACTCAGAAAGAGAACTCAACACTGAAAGTATCAGCTAACAAGAACACGACCCTAAAGCGATCATTAGTGTGTAATTTGCAATGAATAAGTTGTTCTATACCGGTGTGATTATCAATTTACATGACTACCAAATCAAATTGAAAAAAAGGTAACATTTTCTCGCAACCGAAGCAACTTATGGGGTAAGCAATTGAAGCAACCAAAAATGCAATCTTTCTTCCCATTCCAAAGCTACCTTTCCTTTTCTTTTGCTCTATATATATGTACTACCCTACACTTTCTGCACCAAACATTAACTTCTACCTTCTTCGCTTAGCAATCAATCCCTAATCCTAATTTCAGCTCATCACAACAGTCACTACGCTACTCTTCTTTTGCCATTAATAATACTATATATGTTCTGGGATTCAAGAAAAATAGATGCTACTGTTTAGCCACTGAAAAAGATGCAAAGAATACAACAGACCAAAACAAAAACAGGTGGTTTTGTTGCATTGATTTTTGAAAGCATCTACTTAACATATGCATATTTCCGATCAAAAGGAGGTGTGTGTTAATGAATACTTTGTTTTTGCTTTTGTTTTTAATCCTATATAAATAAAATTAAATGCTTGCACATGAATGCTACTACTTTTAGTTGAAAGACAAAGAAGTAGAAAAAAAAGTGTAGGGTTCACTTTTTTTTTAATTTATTTTTGTGTATTTAGTATGAGCCTAACGTGTGCATGTTAGCCTCCACTATCATATGCTTAGCCTTTTTTTCTATCAAAATATGGCAAAAAAAAAAACCAACTGCCAATCAACTTAGAATATTAACTAAGAAAACTACCCACCACCCACCCACGAATATTCTCCATCCCAATACATTTTTTATACACATATATAAATAAGTGATTAATTATGGAACACCAATTTTATCCGTTAATAATGATTTTGATGATGATAATCAATTAAGGATAATTATATGGTCGTTTTAATATTGTAGTTTGTTGGACGGCGATGTATATTTATATTTTAAAGAAAAGTTTATTCTTTTTCAGAATGTTAAGTACAGTATATAAATAATATAACCATAAAATCAGCTTTCTACAAGTTGGCTTGCGGCTTAGCTTCATGCATGCCAACATCATAGTACTAATTGGATTTTTTTTTTTGCTCCCTTTTGTTGCATTGTTAGCTCATGTGATCCACTCAAATATTTTAATAAAAAGCTATTTCATTTCACGGATAGCTCATATTCATTCCTCTCTCAAATTATGTTATTGGAATTTTTTGGTTACACGTACGTTGAGACAATGATATTTTCATATCATTTTTTCACATTTGGAGATTGCTTTTGCAATAGATGATAATGTTAGGCATTAATCTCAAATTTTGAATTTGAATGATTGACATGAACGTTGAAATAATGAAAATATGAAATTAAAGTTGTCATACTATATGAAAAGAATTTTAAACTGTAAAAGCAGTTGTACTCCCAAAGACTCTGGAGTAATCATTTGTCGCACAAGTCTGTTGAGATAAACTAGTTGAGTAGTTAAACACGTTAACAAAAAATGGAAGTGGGCCGCATAGCAGAAGTATCTAAAGAACAACTCTACTAAAAGTAAACATAACTCCTATTATAAATAGGGAGACACAAACAGTAACTACATACGTCCATCAAAATGTATAAACGCTTAGATTATAACTCCATAACCAAGATCTAACTTAAGCATTAGAAGGGTTTCAATTCAGAAGACATGTTTTACAAGTTAGATACCCCCGAGGAGTGTTAGACAACACGAAATTTTGACTAGTAAGATATACACATTGAAAATGTTGATATGATAAACAGCATACTAAAATATGGAAGGTAAAATCAAAACCACGGTGAGCATATGAAAAAGAAGATCTAAAAATGAAGTTAGATTATTGAAGGAAAAATCAAAACTATAGTGAGGATCTGAAAATGAAGTTAGATTTTTGTGAAAATGTGCTGTAAAGTTTTTGCAGTAAAAAGTTGGCAGAAATTAAGATTAATTAGGCACGATTCTACCACAAAGTACTTACTAGGATCAATGTTTCTTTGTGGCCGTCATGGCTCTTGCACACCACTACTTTGGTTTCAATACTTTAATTTGTATCCTAATTAGTAATAGGACAAATTAATAATCAAGTAATTGAAGTTAGTTAACTTAATTATCCATCATCGATCTATAATCCACATACTTTTCTTTAGCTTAGTGATGAATAGCGCAATCTGTCTGATCAAACGACCATTTTGACTTTGTTGTTTATCTGTTTTTGGTTGATTCTTCGTCATTAAGCTAAGTTAACCTAATCTTATATATGGACCCACAATCTCCTCTCTCTCTCTCTCTCTCTCTCAAAAATTAATAAACTAATTAAATATAAAAGCACAGACAATAACAGTCACAGCCATGCCACCAAACTGACACCCAAAAAAAAAAAAAAGTTGTATTTTTTTTTAATGAAAAAAAAAGGTTGTATTGTGTTGTGTCCAGAAAATAAGTAAAATATATATTTATCTTTTTTGAAGAAAAAAAGCCTGTTGGTCCACTATTTTCCAAAATCTTTAGTTTCTTGTAGGTCCCACAGTTCTACCCATTTCATGCATAAATAGCCCTTCCCTTCTCTTCCTTCCTTCCCTTTTCTCCTCTTCACCACCATCAATTCATCAACCTCTGACCTGGCCGGTTCGTTTTCTGTTTTTTGTTTTCCGTCTTGAAAATGTTGTTCGACTACGAAGAAGCGGTCCAGCTCCACCTCCCGGTTCTCGAAACCGGGCTCACTCCGGACGAGATACAAGAGCTCATGTTGTCCTTGTTCGAGCCAACCGGTGAGGACGAGCTTGAGAACACCATGAGCCCCAACTCCGGTTCGGACGAGGGGTCGAACCGGGGAGCGGAGAGCAGCTCGATGGACGAGGAGCGCAAGCGCAAGAGAATGATATCGAACCGGGAGTCTGCACGGCGGTCCAGGTGGAGAAAGAAGAGACACTTGGAGGACCTGACCAGCGAGTCGGACAGGTTGAGCAAAGAGAACCGGGAGCTAAAGAACCGGCTCGGGTTGATTGCGAACCAATGCCGGGTTGTGCAGAGACAAAACGAGCAGCTAAAATCGGAGTCCGTAGCTTTATGGGCCAGACTGTCGGATCTACACCGGATCTTCATGGCCATGCAATGCAATGCAATTATCAATTAAATCATTAATATAATAATGTGAAGTTAAAAAATCACGTACGATTATGGCATAATATATAATTAAAGCTCTAAATTAACTACAAATTGAGAGCTAATTAGCTAGACGAGGTAGTAGTATATACATTTTGAATTGGGAGATTAAAAACCTTTTTAGGGTACAAAGGTGGTGGCTTTGACGAAGCCCACGTTGTTGTATATTATTTTTATTTTTAAAGAAAAGTCTTGTGGGAGACTTGTCTTTTTTTCCCTGAAATAGTGGCTGGGTTACGTGTGTGTGTGTCATGACTCATGTGCTAGTCAATCCAGTGAGGCTTATATGTGGGTATACTGCTATAATATATTCTCGGTCGATTTTTGGCTCCTTTTACCTGCGATGTTCTTGCTTTTCCTACATTAATTGTAGTTCCTCATTTTTTAATATTTTTAATTTCATCACCCAGACCAATCTATTTGTTCATGCAAGATTAATCAAGAAAGAAAAGCTACCTATTAATGCTACCTGAAAAATTATAAATAGATCGAAAAGTCACAAGTCGACGCGTGGCGCCCGAGTGCCCCGTCATTCAAGTCCTTAGTCCTGAGATCATGAGGTCAAGGAGATCCCAAGTCTTCATAAATCAACTCCGAGCCCGCTGGCGACGACCAACGTCGTCCGACGGTCTCCAAAACCATTATGCGTGTCAAGCAACAACAGACGACTCTTGAGGCGGCGACGCCCCAAAGTCATCAGGCAAGCCTCACAGAGTCAAGTGCCCGAGGTAAGGCACCTTAACGTCCAAGATATAGCAAAGGGCCGAGCCAACCTGCCCGCGAAGCTTGGAACCAAGGACGGACTAATGGATGTCCGTACGGATCCATCCATGACCATACCGCCAAGGGATGTGCATACAGATCCATCTGTGTCCATCCGACCATTCGAAGTTCCATCATGAACCAAGTCATTTCCAACTATGGTCATCTGAGAACCCATCAAGACACCAGAGTGTCTGTACGACCAACCAAGACCCTTAGTTGTCCGTACATCCAGCCAAGACCAAAGTTGTACGTACGGCTAGCTATGTCTTGGTCCTTCCGTACGTCCTGCCATGTCTTGGACTGTCATCTCATCGTCTCGCCAAGGCCCAAGCCGTCCGAGACCATTCGTCCTCCTTCGGTGGACGTCTCATCCACCGCGCACCTCATCCAAGTCCATTTGGCATTCGTCCAAAGATGACCCAAGCTTCCGCGTCCAGCCATCTGCACCGTCCACTCGAGCTGCAGATCCATCCATGCATCCGAGCCACGGCCTCCGCACATCTGCGCAAGCCCTCCATGCACCTGCAGAAGTTATCCATTCCGCTTATTGGAGCCATCCGAGGATGGAAGTCATTCGTCCCGCCCATGAGTACAAATCATCCGTGCCGACCTTCCTTCCGTGCGAGCGATCCGAGGATAGATGTCATCCGCCCAAGCCATAGATCTGTCCGTACAGATC
>JAYMTE010003009.1:0-10347 GCA_036897545.1 Pelargonium fulgidum
TGATATACATTAACCTATATATATATAAAAGATACTATAACACCTCATTAAATAACATTTTAATTTTATATATAGAACTAATAAATAAATAATTTTTTTATAATGATAAGTATTTAATAAAATTAAAATACAAATTATATCAAATTTTTGTATTTATCTTGATAGTTATAATAATACACATGACATATCACGAATTAACACTTATACTTACCTTAATGAATTTGCAGACAGTCAGATACAAATCTTTTTTGTGTAACACTTCATAAATTAACACTCATATCCGCCCCCAATAAATTTGTGGGTACCTATTTTGTGTATTTTTTGGAGTTTATGATATATGTTATTTATTATTTCTATATTAATTAATAGTTGCTACTAAATACATTTGTAAAATTTATTTATAAAAATGCTTATTATTAAATTTTATATTTTTGTTAATAAGGGAAAACAATACAGTGACGATACGTTAAATACATACTATAAAAGAAATTGAAAATCAAACTGGACATAAACAAATATATAATTGGAGATGATTTATACTTTTAACCTGAAGTTATGAAAACGCAAAATCAAAATGAAATAACTTTATTACTGTTAGTGTACTAACGGAAAGCAAAGCTGAAAAGGTAAAAACGAAGGCAGCACAGCACGCCGTTACTTTTCACAAACCGTGGGTCCATTTTTTCCGTAACCCTTTTCTTCTAATCTACAGTTTTTAATTTATATTTAATGAAAAAGTAGAAGCGACACGTAAGCAACATGGAGCATCAAAAACAAGCAAACCATAGCAGAAGCAAACAGTCCCTAGAAACTTCACCATTTTCCGAACAAGAACTGGCTGCCCAGAAACAGAGACTCAGAGAAACCGGGAGAAGAAATCACCCAGATTAATTTGACCAAAACCCTCCAATTCCCAGATCCTTAATCGCCTTCCTTCTCCTGTTTTCCCGGTAAAAATCTCATCTTTTCCTGGAAAATCTCACTCCTCCTCACGGTTATTACTTTCTCCGAGAACGATTTCTAATTCTACCTCGGCCCGGAAGATAAATTCCACCGCAGCTGAACTCGGAGATCTCTGTGACGGTGCGTTGTGAATTGGATTTGAGGTGGTGTCTGTCGGTTCTTTTACTGTTTTGCGGCGGTGCACCGAACGGTGGGTGTGAGGTCCGTACGCTGTGTCGCGGCCATTGTTTGAATTCATTGCGGTTTCAGCTCTGTTGTTGCCTTAGTGTGGTGTTACATGCAGAGGAACATATGGATTTAACGTACTCTGTTTTTATTTTTTATTTTTATGTTTTTTATTGGTTTCACGTTTTTGGATTTTAATGGTCTTTTAGTCATCATATATTTCTTATTCTTTTTTTCGAGAGCTGGGTTTGATGGAATATTTATGAATTTTAGTTGATTTTCGCCTTTTTTTTTAGGGTTCTTTGATCTTCAGCTTAATTGTAGTAGTGCACAATTTGGTTCACAATAATTTTTGGATTATAGTTCTGTGTCTTCATCACAACAAGTGAATTCAATGAAACATTGAGATAAAAAAGAAAAGAAAAGTGGAATAGCTAATTAGTTTTTGGAGTTGTTGAATGTTTTAATATCTATCAACTTCAGATCTGTCCAATGTTATCAGAATGCACTGAAAAGAGGTAATTTGGGCAGTCTTAAAGTTAATTGGAGTAGTGAAAATGATAAGCAGTTAATTGTTTTCTGAAATTATGTATACTAAAGGAAATAAATAATTGGAAGTCGAGGAAAAAGGGTTGCATCAGTAGAAAGTTGCTTCTTCTGATGATTATTTTGCATTTTCAGTATTTGGTGATTCCTGTGGTGTAGAGGAGCATAGATTTGATTATTTGCATTTCAAGCGTTTATTTTTAGTTCTTAGTACTGTAGTTTTATTTATTTATTTATTTATTTATTTTTTTTGGTCATTTAGTTTTGATGCGAACTGGATTGCTTCTGATTCTAGCAGTAATGTATACCTGTGAGCTTGCTGCGGATTATTGTCCTGCTTCTGAAGATTAGGATCAAAGACTGTTCCTTTTGCATCTAACAATATGTCAGGTATGCTTTGGTAGTTCATTGAATGCATGTAAGCAGCAGTGACTTAATGAGAAAAGATAATAAAGAAAACTCTATATTCACACTGTTCACCATGACAGGGTCTTTTTTTTTTAATTGTAATCATTAACTTCTTATCATTGTGTGTCCTGTTGAAGGCCTTGATGGTCTGGTGGGTGATGATGAAATTAGAGAGAGGAGATCAGATTTTGAGAATTCTGAGGATGACAGGCGACGATCAAAAATAGGAAACCTCAAGAAGAAGGCATTAAGTGCTTCAAATAGGTTCACTCATTCTCTTAAGAAAAGAGGAAAAAGAAAAATAGATTACAGAGTTCCTCCAGTTTCCATAGAAGATGTAAGGGATGCAAAGGAAGAAAGTGTGGTTCTTGAGCTACGGCAAAAACTCCTGGACAGGGATTTGTTGCCCTCCAGGCATGATGACTATCATACTTTGTTGAGGTAAGCTGTTTGATTCATAACATAAGAGGCATAAAATTTGGCATTTGTGAACTAGTTGTGGTGTTTTTTCATTCTAGCTGGCCAATATAGATATAGTGAGATCCATTAACTTAAATGTTCTGTTTCCATGTAGATTTTTGAAAGCTAGGGAGTTCAACATTGAAAAGACGATCCAGATGTGGGAAGAAATGCTGAATTGGAGAAGAGAATATGGAACAGATACCATTTTGGAGGTAATGAAATTAATTTAATCCACTACAGTATGGAGTGGCCTCACTGTAGCTGTTCAAACAAAAATTGTCTTTCGAAAGCCATAACTTTTCATTATCATTATAATAGCTTATTTACTGCATACTTGAAGGTACATGTACTGGTATACAACAACTTCACTTGGGTTGTGAATTCTTTAGCATCATTTCTAATTGTCAAGTGCTTAAATCATTAATACTATTTGTGTTTATCAATGACAATATGGAATGATCAATAAAAAAGGATTTTGAATTCGAAGAGCTGGAAGAAGTATTGCAATATTACCCTCAAGGGTACCATGGTGTTGACAAGGAAGGTAGGCCAATTTACATTGAGAGGCTTGGAAAAGCTCACCCCAACAAACTTATGCGTATAACCACAATAGATCGATACATGAAGTACCATGTCCAAGAGTTTGAGAGGGCTATACAGGAGAAGTTTCCTGCTTGTTCAATTGCTGCAAAGAAACAGATCTGTTCAACAACAACAATTCTGGATGTGCATGGTCTGGTATGTGGACTTCATCCCGAACAACATTTTTCAAACTGATTGGGTCTCTTACCATAAACCATTGCTTGTGTCTTCCAATCAAATGTCACATTTGACAAAGTGAAAAGAAAAGTGATGTTGCTTAATCATCATGTATTGCATTTTGTTCAATTGTATATACCTTCGGGATTAAAAAGAGTGGCTTTCAGCCTGAATGTTGTACGTACCAGCCTCATTACAGGGTTCTGACAGATTACACTGTAAATGTGGTTTAATGGGGAACATAATTAAGACATCAGAATTTTCACTTCTGGTTTATGATTTGAATGATGTAGGGCATAAAAAATTTCACACGGACTGCTGCTACTATCTTGGCAGAAATGACAAAAATAGACAATTGTTATTACCCTGAGGTATCCCACTATTCCATTTGCTTTTTCTTCTCAGCTCTTATTTATTTCTACTTAAACTATTCATCTTAAATTTTATTGTTATCTTTATGTTTTGATAATAGACATTACATCAAATGTATGTTGTCAATGCTGGCCCTGGGTTCAAGAAGATGCTATGGCCTGCTGCACAGAAATTTCTTGACCCAAAGACTATAGGAAAGATACAGGTAAGGAACTGGCTTTTTTAGCCAATGTTGTGTTGTTTTACTTTTTCCTGCAATCTTGACTGCCTTTTTATTTCTTTCTAAATGTAGGTTCTGGATCCCAAATCCCTGTGTAAACTACTGGAAGCCATCGATGCTAGGTACATTTCTTGTTGCTAATTTTCCGTCTGTTTTTAAATTGAACTTGTAGAATTTATCAACTCACTAAAATTTCCATTCAGTCAGTTGCCTGATTTCTTGGGCGGTTCATGCACATGTGCTTCCGAAGGAGGGTGCCTAAGATCTAATAAAGGTCCATGGAATGATCCCGAGATAATGAAGGTAGGGCTTTCCACTTTTTTTCCTTTTGTCTGTGAGTATCATGTTTAATTCCAATTCTGTCCTTCAGGCATGAAATGATTATTATGCTTTTAATTGAAATTGAGCTGCTATCTGGAGGCTAACATGGGTGACCTCCTTTATAGCTTGTGCATAACGCGGAAGCAACATTTGTCAGGCAAATCACTAGAGTGTCTAATGACCAACAGAAATGTGAGTCTTATATTCAGATACGGCCGTTGAAGGTAAGTTTCTGTCTATTGATCTACAGTTTATTGATGTGTCATAAGTACATCTTATTAGAGTGAACGTAATATAATTTGTTTATCAGGGAAGGGCTAGTGATACATCGACTGCAGAATCAGGTTCAGATATTGATGATCCTTGTTCTCCACTTGTACGAAGGAGCTCCTCAGTTCCACGTTTGGACCCAGTTCATGAAGAAGTAGGTTCTAAAACCTGACTTGGATAAAGTGTAATGGTTATGTATATGCGTCTATTAATTGGATAAAAACTGTGATATATGCAGGTTAGAGCGTCAGATCCAAATGGTTACTACAGTTGTGATGATAATTTTGAGCAAGTGGTTCACAGTGACAGAGGATTGGTAAATTTACTGGATCAACCCTATATCGGAGGTTCTTCTCCTACGGGAATATCAAATTCAGAAGGTATTAGTCAAATGTTATTTACCTTGATCTTGTATGTCCTTTCTGTTGTTTTGCAAGATCCACATCTTGTGTGTTCCTCATCTCTTTATATATATATATATAAGCTATTCATAAAAATTAGTAGTGTACTAAACTTTTATTGTTAATTGTTCCTTTTTCTCCATTACCTCTGAATATATTAAATTTGATGTATCTTTTTAGGTACCGTAGTCAATTGTTGGCTCAGAACTTTGAAGGAAAAAGTTGATAAAAGAAACCTTGATTTGATGGGAAGAATGCTGATAACATTTTTGGTCAGACTAATTACATTTTTCCGGAATTTAAGCTTTGGATTTTGGAGAGGGCAAAACACTATTTACCCATCAAATTTGAGAGAGCGCAATGTCAATAGCTCTTCACCAGCTGTTCAATCTGTCAATGAAGAGGACCATCTTCTTCCATGTATTCAACGCCTTGAGACATTAGAGAAAGTGTTTGAAGAGGTCAAGAACAAGCGTGCTGAGATTCCTCTGGAAAAGGAGCAAATGCTTATGGAATCTTTAGACAGAATCAAATCTGTTGAATTGGACCTCGAGAAAACAAAGAGGGTAACTATTTTCTTCTTCAGCTGGGTTTTGAAAATTGGACCCTGGATTGCGTTTTCAGAGTTGTTATTGTTTCAGGTACTTCATGCTACAGTGATGAAGCAACTTCAGATATCGGAGTTACTGGAGCATTTAGAGGAGTCTAGATGTCGAGTAAGTCACTATCCGAACATTGTCACACAATCCATAAACAACATTGATGTTGAGTTATTTTTTGGTTGTGCAGCCATCTTGTAACATCACTTAACCATGCTATAAGGTGTTAGAGGTAGAGTCAGCACAGCAGTAATCCATTTTGCCCTTTTGGGTTTGATAGTAATACAACTGAATCAATAACCGATACCAAAGTTAGGAAAGAATATCAGAAAATAGCTTGGTTAATTTTTTTTTTTTTTTTGTCTTAACCTTGCAATTTCCGAAGCGGGCCCACAATCAGCACGACATCAGGACCTTTAAGCCGTATCACACCCACACTAATCCCCATTTGGTCCGGGTAGGACCACAAGGGCGGTAAAGCTCTCTTTACCAAATTTTAACGCACCTGGCTTGTGTCTTCGGTTACCAATACAAAGAAACCCATGTTCTTTCTCCTAAAAAGATAATTCTCCTGCACGTGTGATATTCTTTGGGCTGATATGTGGCATTATAGCTGAAACTTTTGTCATTATATTGGGAATCACTCAGGTTAGGCATGCTGAATAAGTATGCAAAAATGAAAGAAATAATTATTCATTGGTACTACTGCTTTCTTCTGTCAGCGTGATACATAGTTGTGTTGTAATCTGTATGAATCTCAGTATGCAGCTGAAATCCTTTCTTTATATGTAATTAGTTGATTATTTGCTGTCAGTAGGAGTCTTATATAGCATTCCGAATTTGTACTTCAGCAGCTGTTTTCTTTATTCTTTCTGATACCGTTGAGGATCCTTGTTGCAGCAAAGACGATTATTTTGTTAAATGTGAGGATTCAAGAATGACAGCGAGACAATTAAACCAAAAGCTTGCTGGAGCAACAATGTGAGCCCACAAGATCATCGGAATTCGAAAGCTTGCTGGAGCAACTATGTGAGCTCACAAGATCATCGGATACAGCAATGGGTTACACTTTTTTTTTCTTTCCCGTAAAGTTTCAAGTCTTTATAACATCTAGAGTTCGATCACAGCTTAACCGCGTGAAGCTGTACCCTACTCGGCTCCAAACCTATTACAAAGGTATACAAGTGATGAGGCATCTTGGAGAAGAAAAAGTTGGGGAAAAATGTGATTATAGTGCCCCACCTTGAATCTCTTATCTTATTTGGTGAACATACTTTTCTGGTCCGTTATGCTGATTCATGCTCATCAATATAAATTGTGATAGAGCATATGTACTTGCAGACGTGCGTCCAATAATAATGGTACTCTTATAATGGATATTATATCATACACCACTTATGATATTCGAATCTAGAGAGGATAAAGAATATAGGGCTGAATTTCAGTCTAAATTTTAACGAGTTGTTATTTAGTTTTCTAAATTACTTGCGCGTCCGAGACTCAACCATGTCAATGAGATAATGATTTTCTATTAATATTTTTTTTATTCTATTAGATATTGTTTTCTGTGTTGTATTAAAGAAAATGGACCAGCATTGAAAAATTAGATTAGTGTTAAGCTTGATGTGCTGTTCTGTAGGGGGCTCAACTAGAGAAAGTGGACCAACACATAACCACTTAGGCATATGCAACATACTATAATTTTTGTGAGTTCAATACTATTTAAGGGAGTTCAGGGGGGCCTGGCATTTGCAATGCACATGCTTATGAAATGTCAATTTTTAGTTAATTTACAAATAGAACTAAAATTTAGGTATTTGGACAAAATTTTAAGTCCAAAAAAATGGTCACCCCGACCGTCTGCACTGTTAGTTAAACGTAATAGAAAGATAGGTTACCCCTAATTAGAATAACGGAATAGATAGACTATCTTTCTATTACGTTTAACTAACAGTGCAACTAAATGAAAGTTTAAACAGTTATGTGTGCGTCTTTAAATAGATCAAGTACAATATTTGTGCATTTAACTCAAAACCATTCATTAATGATATATAGAACACTCCCTTCTTCACGGAAAAGGACTTGTTTAAGTTGTCTACTTCAAATGTCTGTAGAGTTAAAACGTCTATAAAGGTAGTCAAAAGAAAGTAAAATGTTTGTAGAAAATAAAAGATTTGTCCAGTATATGAATATCGTGAATGAGGTTAAGAATGAATTTTGAATTATGAGATTGTATGGTAAAAATGTTCGAAAGTAAGAGTTCAATTTTGAATTCATCAAAACATCATTTGATGAATAAATAATAATAATAAAAATATTGTGTTATTTGAATTGGAGTTTATTAATATAATTTTGTTTGATACTTTGAGTTGCACATTCATGATATAAGTAGTTAGTGGTTGAGTTTGTACTTAAATATGTATACGAAAATTTTTAATTTAATACTCTATTTCATATAAGTTAAATTGGTGTTTAAGGTCAACCATTAAATTACCAGGGTGGATCTATAACAGAGAATTGAAAGTTTATCATTGACATACCTTGGTCGACCAAGAGCATAATTGAATTTTTTTTTTAATGAAAATTAATGTATATCGAACTATGAGGTCTACTCATATTACATATAGTTCTATCCACTATTGATCGACCGTGATGATACCATAGTCTACCGTAGGTAGTAAAAACATGTCCAACTTAATCATGAGGTTGACTCATATCAAATCTAGGTCAACTTGATTAATATAATTGAATCATATTTCAACTCACTATCTGCACCGTGAGTTATGGTTATGGACGAATGTAGGAAGAGGGGTGTGAGGCAATTGCTCACATTGAACTTTTTGTTGTTAAAAATTTACCATGTATTTTTATTGTTTTTCATTTTTATCCATACTATTATCCAAATATTGCCCCTACTGAAATGCTAAGTTTTCAGTATATCCGTTAATTTGAAACATTTTTTCATTGCCCCCACTAAGTGTATATTATGAATCTATCCATGATTAAGGTTAAATTTGTCATCATCAACCATAATGATTTTAATGGGACTTTGGGGTTCAAATAACCCATAGGAGCTACACTCTTTCTAGTGGAAAAAGCTCGCATTTTAGGTTAGTTAATAGTAAACACAACTAAACATACTTTAGAGATAATGTCTAGTGTTTCAAATTTTATAAAAGTTAGTTAATGATTTTTATATTTAGTGTAACAAATGTTGTCAACATAGGAATCAAAACTCACAAGTCAAAACCGGTTCTTTGGAGCAGCTGAGTTGAGCTAAAAGACGAGGCCTGGCTGTACTCCTGTCAATCATAATACCGCGTCCTTCTGTTCTCTGTCTTCTTAATATATTTATTTATTTATTTATTTTGTTTATATTTCTAATGCTAGTTTAAGCTCTTCTCTTCCCTTCTCTCTCCTTCAGCTCCTTAGTTTATCCAAGGATTATTCTGTAATCTACTTGTAAAAGCTCTTAGCTTCTTCTTCTTCAGATTAATTGAGGAAGGACCCAGAATTTATTGGCTGAAGATAAAGCTAGATCTCTGTCCACAAAGGCAATATCTCCCAGTTTCTTGCCCACCCAACAATCCCAGAGAACCATGGAGTGCCATAGAAACTTTTCTTGGGCATTTCTGCTTCTGTTTTTGATGTTTTTCTCTGCTTCTTCTTCAACTGCCACTTTCATTTCAGGTACAATCCTCTTCTTCTTTTTTGCTGGATCTTTATTTTCCAAACCCATCTCTGATGTGTTCTTTTTAAACAGATGGGGCCTTTGAATCTCAGGCTTTGACTGGCCGTAACCTTCTTCAAGCTAAGAAAGGTACAATTTTTCTTGAAACTCATCTTTGTTAGATTCTTCACTCCTGTTGAAACTGTTTCTGGAGATGTCTTTCATGATGTGTTTGCAGAATATTTCTATGCTTGCTCATTTTTAATTTCTCTAATTAAGCTGAAGTTAGTAATTGGCACTGTCAAATCTAGATTCATTTACATCATAAATAGGACCAGATTTGGTTATTGACATTCTGGGAAAAGAAACTGGCACTTTGCTTTGTTATGGTTTTGTGCTAGTTTGATGTGGTAGATCTTCTATTGGATAAGCCAATATGAATGTTTCAATGTGAAATATTGGTCAACAACTTAGAATTTCAATGTTTCAATGTGAAATATTGGTCAATAACTTAGAATTTCTGAGGCCTTGTACAAATTAGAAGCACTTACTTCATCAACTTGGTCTCAAGTAGCAGATAAATTAGTATAGTTGCCACCATGTTGAATGAGGTAACAAATTCATTGGCTGTAATATGAATTCGACAAATAGAAGTCTTCTTTTGCATCAGTTATGAAGTTGTATCGTATATACTCGAATCTCAATATAACTATGTATCTTGACCGAATGGGCAAAACTTTGTATTTTATGCAGCTCTATGTTGTACATTCTTCACTCAAAATCCATTTATGTGCTTGAATTTATATGATTTGCATATACTCATAATTACAGTTTGTATGAGATAATGGGTTTCTATATTTGTGGGTCAGTTATAATAAATTTCTATGAGTTTGTAAAATTTCAATATTTGACTGGTTCTGGACGTATCTAAGATATTAATACAAAAGTAGTGCTTCTGAGTCCTCCTATACATATCAGCCTAGAAACAAGATGTGGATTTTGTTGATTCATTGTTTACGTTTCCATGATTGCTTTGCTATTGAATTGGGAAAGTATGCTTAGTTTTTTTGGTAGAAATTCCTTGGGGAATGCTGCACCTCAAGGATCTATTGGGTTAAATGCTAAATATATATATATATATATATATTGATAAGCGACGGGACAACAGATCTATAAATGTTTGTGTTTCTC
>JAYMTE010003010.1:0-10346 GCA_036897545.1 Pelargonium fulgidum
CAAGATGGGACCTCAATTGTTGAGGAGAAGCCACCTGATGCCATGGCTGCTGAAAATGAAACCGTGAGAAGTCCTTCTGAAGATGTAATTTTGGATGTGTCTTATCCTCAACTAGTTAAACTATGTGAAGAGATGGACTCGGAGGGGCTTCACAAGTTTATATCAGACAACCGTAAAAACCTTGCTGTTATTAGGGATGAAATTCCACGTGCATTTAAAGCTGCAGCTAACCCAGCCCAGCTTGTGTTGGACTCCTTGGAAAACTTTTACCGCACCGAAATGTCACCAATGGATGGGAAGAAGGATTCATACCTGTTGGGTCTCCGTCGGACTTGTATCATGTTGATGGAATGCCTTAGCATTTTGCTTGCAAACCCAGATGTGACTGTTTCTGATTTGATTTCCGAAGATGTTAAGGAGCAGGCCAAAGTCATTGCTGAAGAATGGAGACCAAAGTTGGATGCTCTGGACATAGACGCTAGCAACGGGAACTCATTGGAGGCGCATGCATTTTTGCAACTTGTGGCCACTTTTGGCGTTGCTTCTGATTTTGACGAGGAAGAAATGTCTAGGCTTATACCCATGGTTTCTCGTCGTCGCCAAACTGCTGACCTGTGTCGTTCCCTTAGGTTGTCAGATAAAATGCCAGGTTTGTCTTCCATCTGTGTGGGCTCAGTGTAATTTGAACTATAGTCTGTAGTTCATAGAAAAACAAATGGGAGAATATGTTGATGACTAATATACCATCCTAACATTGAACCCATGTTGTCTATACTATTTAGAGAATGTTGAGTTTGCAAAATGAATTTTACATCGGTAGGAGGGTTTACTATTCTAGCTATGAAAATGCTTTAGAGGGATTATTGGGCACTTTTGTTTCTGTTGATTGTGTCTGTTTCATTGGGAATTTGCGATTTCACTTTGAAAGGATGCGTCCGATACGAAGAAATTATAGGACTGATGAAACGACTGCTTGCTTATATTGTCAGTTGTTCAAAGTTTCTTGTGTTTTCAGGTGTAATCGAAGTGCTGATTAATAGTGGAAGGCAAATTGATGCGGTTAACTTGGCTTTTGCATTTGAGCTTACCGACCAATTTTCTCCTGTGCCTTTATTAAAGTCTTACTTGAAGGATGCAAGGAAAGTTTCTTCACCAGCAAGATCTGGAAGCACATCTCCCACAGCACACGTATGTTGACTTTTGTTTTTCCTAGTAAGCAAGTTGAGTACTTTTGCATTCATATGCATGACACGATCTCGAGTAAGAGGTGAAACTGAAACTACTTAGGAACAGTGATGCCATCCAAAATAACAGGGAAGATCCAGGAACAGTGATTCCATTGCAGTTGATGCCCATATCTATTGCTGTCAATTCATGTTGACTGTTGTGCGTGTTTCTCAAGTAAAACACGAACACAACGCGATTATTAAACATGTTGTGCTCAACACGCTTAAATCATGCAGTGTTTATGTGGTGTCATGTATCATTCCTGAATTGCCACCTCTAATTAGAATATAGTTGTTCTTCGATTTCCTCTAACAAATTTTATTGTCTTCAGAACGAGGTTAATGAACGAGAGCTGACTGCACTCAAGGCCGTAATCAAGTGCATCGAAGAGCATAAGCTTGAGGAGCAATATTCCCTGGACCAACTCCAGAAACGGGTTCTCCAGCTAGAGAAGGCCAAGGCGGAAAAGAAACGAGAGACTGAAACCACAAAGCCCCAAACCAAGAGACCCCGAGCTAATAGTGTAGGATATGGACCCCGTGTTACTAACATTCCTGCTGACAAAACAGTCTATCCCCGAGTCCCCGATAGGTATCCGCAGTACATGTATGAACTATCATACGTTTGTCCTGTACCGACTGACAACCATGTCCCCACTCTTTACGGTGCTGCTACTTACAACCTTCCTGCTCACGGCGGCAACTATTTTAGGAATGGCTTCGGAAATGGATACCAATACCAGCCCGCCCCGTATCTTCACTAGGTAGTAAAGACTAAAGACGGTGAAAAGGTGACTCTGATCCTCTCCTTTGACTGCTAGTTTTAACCCTCGGTCGATGAAAGTTATGCAGAAAAAAGAAGAAAAAAAATGCCTTGTTAATCTCTTAAGTTGGTGTACAAACTGATACTGTGAACTTCTAATATGCACTATGTTTTTAATGCCTTGTTAATTTCTAAGTTGTTGTACAAACTGATACTTTGATCTTCTAATATGCAGTGTTTTAAGTTAAAATCTTGTTCATCTTTAAAGTTGTGTGTTATTTGTCTCTTCTCTTCTTCATTTGGTTCTTGCAATTTATATATGTTTTACAGTGAAACGAGTCAATTCGGATCTAAACCCGTGGATATCCAAAAGTTGACCCGTATTTTTGCGCAATGAAATGAACTTGGTTCATGTTTGTTCGGGTTTATTACCGTGAGAATATTTGTGCTGTGATGGACAAATTCTTGCATTTTATATGTTAAACTCGCGATATAAACCCTCCGAAGTTAGATACATATTTTTGCGAGTTCAAGTCACGATCAAATTTTGAATCGTCATACATTTTATTAGTAAAGGTTGAAATCTACAAGTCACGCTTTTTCTAACTCAACTCCAAATTAGATCTTTCAATCCTGAACCTGACTAGCCCCACTTTATACTAATCATTCTTTATCCTCCCGCGCTGAATTTATTCGGAGTTTTCTCTAGTCAACTCAACTCAATGAGATTCGGGTTTTGGATATAAAATGCGTGTGATCATCTTTGTGTCGATCTAAACATTTATCGGGTATATTTCATACAATTTAAATCCATTTTTACAAATCAAATTTCAATCGGTCGTCAATTCAATATAATTGTGAATTTGCACAACAACTTATATTTCCAAATGGGCCTAAGCACCGGCCCATATTGCAATAGGCTGTAGACAAAACGTTCCCTCCAGAAACTTCCACATAAATATCTCTCCAATTCAAAATTTTCAGATCTCGCGGATCGTCTCTTTCATTTTCCCGCTAAAAAAAAAAAAAAAAATGAGAATCGCCGAGATCTCTCATCCAATTCCCGATTACCGGCGAGCGGGATCGGAGATGATTACAGATTCTCAATCCCTCCACAGCCACCTCCTCTCTCAGATTGATTCCTCGATCAAGCTCTGCGAAAACGTCGCTCCCGATTCCAAGCTCGGCCAAATCGCCTCCGATCTCCGGAAGAGCCTGACTCGGCTTAGTCAACTCGCTCCCTTCCCCGACAACTCGCTCAAGCTCTACGTCTGGAAGCTCAGCTACCGGCTCTGGAACGCTTGCGTCGACCTCTGCAATGCAGCCGCGGCAGCCAAATCAGCATCTTCTTCCTCTGCAGCCGAAGACCGCGCTAGGCTCCGTCATGTAGCCGCCGACATGCTGTCTCTCGCCGGTGATGTATCCGGAGTCCCCTCTCCGGCGATCAAGGCCGCTTCGTTCTACTACAAGACAGGCTTGGCCTGGCACGATCTTCGCAAATTTGATGTTGCTTCGAGTTGCTTTGAGAAGGCGACGGAACTGGTGTCGAAGATCGAGGCTGAGAAGATCTCCGATGCCGGAGAGAGGAAATTGTTGTTAGATCTGCATATCGCGAGATCTAAGACTGCGTGGGAGGTTTCGGACAAGAATCTCGCGGTCACTCTGTTGAATCGAGCGAAGAATTTGATTTATGCATCGTCGGAGCACTGCAAAGCTCTTTCGACTCAGTATTTGATGCTAGGAAACAGTGTTCTGTCATCGAAGAACGAGAGTACTCATGGTTCCAAGGAGGCTCTGAAGCTCATGAACGAAGCATTGGATCTGTGCGAGAAAGGATTGGCTATGACGAGGACACGGGAAGGGAAAATGGAACTGAAGGGGCTGAGGTCGAAGACGATCCGGTTCATCGCGGCCGTGCATTTGCAGAATGAAGAGTACGAGAGTGTGATCAAGTGCGTTAGGGTTTTGAGAGACGGTGATGATGGTGGGGACAGCCATCCTAGCTTGCCGGTGCTGGCCATGAAAGCGTGGTTGGGGCTGGGAAGATATGCAGAGGCAGAGAAAGAACTGAGGGGCATGGTGGTAAATAAGGGAATACCTGAGGGAGTGTGGGTGTCCGCCGTGGAGGCTTATTTTCAGGCGGCTGGGACAGCCGGGGCGGAGACGGCAAAAGGGGTATTTTTAGGGCTTTTGGGACGGTGCCACGTCAGTGCCAGCTCAGCTATCAGGGTGGCTCACAGGGTGATTGGGGGCAATGGGGAGGGGTCTAGAGTGAGGCCCAAGGTGGTGGCCGAGCTGGTCTCAGACGAGCGGGTGGTGGCTCTCTTTTCCGGTGAAGCTGCTGCCAAGGACAGGAGGGCTATGCATGCTGTTCTGTGGAACTGGTAATTTCACATGTCATATGCTATATATAGTTGTTTATGTTGTTTTAGTAGCTGAATTATGTCATACAAGTGCAACTATGCAATGGCTGAATGGCATGACCCAAGAGGCAAATGGTTGCATCTGGGATTGCATTTTTGGTTGATCTTATTCTTGACTGGCTTTGATCTGAAATTGAGGTCTCTGAGTTTATGCTCTTTTGTGTGTCTCTTTTGTTTGAAAATTGGATGGAGGGAAATTAGAACATTTGACTCTAAGCAAGAGGTGTTTTCACCTATTGCACTGCCTATTTCTCTCCCGTTTTCTCTTTTTCTTTGGAGAAATTTCACTTCTTAATGAATTATGTTTTTCAACAGTAAGAGATATCTAATCTACACTTGTGGGATCTGTCTCTGAAGACTTTACAGCCCATGGGGTCTAACATATTTCATTTTGTTCTGGTGCTGTGCTGCTACTAGGCTTTCTTGGTTGCTTTTATTCTTAGTATGCTTAGTGAAGATGTACCAGCACCATACTTGAATTTCCACCCATTTTCAATGGAACTAGTTTCACTTTCTTAAGCTGGATGACAAATTTTTTCAGAAGGAATAAAGAACTGGTAAAGAAATCAAGAACTTTGTGATGCACTTGGAGATAGATTTATTTCTGATAAGACATGTTTTGATCCTAAAGGAAGAAGACACGATTTGTTTCTCTGTGTGTGTGTCCTGTAATTAGCTGTACAAAGATTGGCTTATAACTCTTTCAAAGTGTCATTTGAAGTGTTTTCCTGTGGAAGAAGAAAATACCAATTTGACTCTTTACATGCATGATCCTTGATTATCATGCATAAATAGCTTTAGGAAACTAAAGAACTTGTTATATGATTTTATAATTTTATTTCCCTTTAGGCAAAACTGCAAAAGAATATTCTTGTTATGACAAGTATCCTCTTTATAATCAGATCTTTCACTCTATTTCCTTTGTCTTTGCAGTGCTGCAGATCATTTTCGGTTGAAGGATTATGAGACAGCTGCTGAGATGTTTGAGAAATCAATGCTTTATGTTCCATATGACGTAGAGAACAGAGTTATTCGTGCAAAGGGTTTTAGAGTATTATGTCTATGCCATCTTGGTCGGTCACAGCTAGATAGAGCTCAAGAATATATTAATGAAGCTGAAAAGGTAACCTAGATAATGATTTAGTTGTCGGACTTCAGATCTCTTGTACTGAATATGTTCAGTCACTTCTAATCCATGCCAGTCATGCAGTTACTGAACTTTCTAATGAATTTTTTTTTTTTTTTTTTTTTTTTTTTTTTTTTTTTTTGCAGCTCGAACCCAGCATAGCCTGCGCTTTCCTTAAGGTACTCTTGCTTTCACAGCTCATATATATGTAAGCATACATACTTGAATTATGCTTTCATGGATCTTGACATTTCTACTGGTTCATGCAGTTCAAGATCTATTTGCAGAAAAATGACCACAATGGTGCCAATACTCAGATCCAATCTATGCCATCCTGTCTTGACTTCACTCCAGACTTCCTACTCCTCTCAGCCCACGAAGCTGTTGCTTGTCACACTCTTCCCATTGCTGCTGCTTCTCTATCCAATCTCTTAAACTTCTATTCCTCGGGAAAGCCCATGCCAGTAACAGAAGTCATAGTGCTGCGCATGCTGGTCACAATCCTTACTGAAGCACCCGCCAATGAGCTGGAAGTCCTCAAATTCATGAAACGAGCTCTCACCAGGGCGTCTGAACTTGGACCCGATAACTTCTTTGGAAAAGGGGAGGTAGGGAGACGGGAGAGGAATTGGTTTGCAGTGACTTCATGGAATATTGGGACAAAATCTGGAAAGGCAAAGAACTTCGAATTATGCGGTGAATTTTTTAGGTTGGCATCGGAATTTTATGGCATTCTGGTTGATGGGCAATCAGAAGAAGACAATGTCATGGTCTGCAAATCATTAATCCTGACTGTGTCTGCCATGATAGCTTCAGAGGATCAAAAGAAGGTTGCATTGTCAGACACTGAAGTGAAACAAGCTGTTGAACTGCTAGACAAAGCAGGGAAGGTATGATACCTATTTATATCAGTTCACTTAAATTAGCACATTCTAGTATCTCAAATTTTTGCGTTTCCATCATAAAGGTAACAAACCCTTAAGATGAGAATGCTCAAGTAGATACGGTAACACTAGGAAGAGATGGGATAGCGTTGGTTGAAGTTAATATAGAGGGAGTTGCGAGGATAGATGCGGTAACACTTAATTGGCTTCACATGAGAGATAACATTAGATAGGATGAAGTGTAGAAGGAGAATCTGAGCATAGGATCCCAAAGAGCTTGGATTAGTTAATCCCAACAATGTTGGAGAAATGATTTGTTGGTTGTTATCGTATTATCATAATGATATTAGGTAGCCTTTGGATAATAATCGGAATGGGAATGAGAATGACAGAAGAAAAATGGTAGATAGGATGGAGTGGAGAAGGAGAATAGAGCATACGATCCCGAAGAGCTTGGATTAGTTGATCCCAACAGTGTTGGAGAAATGATTTCTTGGTTGTTATCGTATTATCGTAATGATATTAGGTAGCCTTTGGATTATAATTGGAATGGGAATGAGATTCTTATTGTTCATGTTTAGAATCGTTTCAAAATTGTTAATCCAAACGCTACCTTAATCCCGGTATTTTTTTTCCTATTGAAACTTATTCAGATTTATGCATTTATGCAGATATTGCCTTCACTCTCACCTGGGACTCTCCTCATTGAAGACCACATTTCCTCAACTGATCCAAACCTCTTCTTCATATACACTTTCAATGCCTATAACATCCAAGGAAGACTCAACAACATACCATCCCAAAACCTTCTCGTAAAGAGTTTCGCCAACTCAAAAGCTTGCAATCCGAACTATCTTCTCCACATTGGCATCTGTGCCTCTCAGGGTCCGAATCCCAACCCTGAAGTAGCTGCCTTTGCCCTAAACGAGTCCCTCTCATCCCTCCTCTCCTCCCCTTTGCCGGACTACGAAACAGTGGCTCTCATTGTCCGGACACTGATCTCAGTGATCAGCATCCACAAGGGCAATACAGATGACGATGCATTGCTTGGAATGTACAAACAAGCATACAGAATAATGGTCGGGTTGAAGGATGGTGAGTATCCTGTTGAAGAGGGCAAGTGGCTTGCAATGACGGCTTGGAACCGCGCAGCCCTTTCAGTCCGGCTAGGGCAGATTGATGTGGCAATGAAATGGATGAATGTTGGGTTGGAGCTTGCCCGGAAGGTTTCGGGAATGGAGACTTACAGGGCTTGCATGGAGGATTTCATTGCTGAGTTTGAGAGGAAGTCTTTTAAGCACAAAGGGGGTGAAAAGGGCACTTAAGAAGATTAAAATAGCAGCACATGGAGGTATGTAAATTTGATTTACCTAATTTCAATATCATATCTAGCAAAATATTAGTTTTAAGTAAACTATATGAATCAAAACGAACACAGCATATTAGATAAAGTTGTGTATATAAATGACCTTTCATATCGTTAATTAGATCTAGTAATTCGTATTTACACCGACAATGAGTTGTTCTCAGTTGACCATTGGTCTCTAGTACTAGCCCCAGAGAGTGCAACTGCGTTCAATCTTGTCGGACAAGCTTTGCTACTCGGTGTGATTCCTTACTACTCAGATCTGGATTAAACCTAATGGTTTACACCTAAAGTTAAGACTTAAACTTTTAATAAAATATACCTCGGCTTAAAATCATGATAAAATGATTGGACTTGGATATTATATAACACTTGTTCAACTCTTCAAACTTTATCTTAATTAGGGGTGTTCATAGGTAGAGCTGGGAGTTTGAATCTGTACCTCTGGGCATTCAAAATCTAATCCAACTTAAAACCAATCCAATTCAATTCATTTAGAATCGAATAGAACAAATCTGCTCATTTTGAGCTCAAAATCTGAATTTTATACGATCCAAACTGAAATATCCGCTTCCGGATAGGTTCAAATTACTCTTTATCCATTCAAAATGATTGAAAATTACAGATTCCTGGATTCCCACCAAATCATGAACGGTCTTATATTAAAACAAAATGATTCAGAACCTAAACCCAAACCCAAAACCATTTATGCAACCCGGTTAATACATTCTTAAGAGTTCATAGCCTCGGAAAACAGTACAGTACCTACAAATTAGAACAGCCTGTAAATATACTATGTACATCTATTGCTCACACCAGAGCTACTTAGTTCAGGCTTCACAGAACTTTAGTTAAAACGTCACCTTCTTGTCTCCATAGAGCTGCATATTTCAGACTTCGTCCTAACTGTCATCTTCAGGGTTGTTTACCCGTTCACATTCATCGATCCATTCACTATATCTGCAAGACATATTACATAGATTCTTCAACCCATTCACAATATATGCATGATAAAAAATGCCTACAACGAGAGAGAGAGAGGTTGTTTGCACTTACACGTCGATTGGCTCGGACAAAGCTGCAAAAACAACATGGAGGACGAGTCAGTTTAAGAATAGAACTCTCAAATTCAACTGGACAATCATCAACAACATTATCCATGCTAAAATTGTACTAAAAATCTTTAAAGAAGCGTTTGGATTAAAAAAATTCGAACGAGAATGGGAATGCGATTTCCGTTCCAAAGCCATTTTCATAAGCAAAGTCATAATCCAACAAGAATCTCATTCACTCACATTCTTGATTCCCATTTCTAAACAATTTTTTTTTTAAACCAAACGCCATCTAAATTTACAATCACAACCAATAATTCGAACACGAGAAGTTCTTGGTAAAATACCATCTCACGTATGTGTCATGATGCACCAAAATGTACCAATCAAAAGCAAAAGGACAGCGCAGGATATATACCTGTGATGGTAGTACTAAAACTTTCTTGGCATATCCCGCATATGGCTTCTCCAATCAAGTTCTTCATGTCGCTGAAACCGAGAAAATGCCATGATGAAAAAGAGTCGATGAACAATGAAGTTAACAAATGGGATGGGTCAAGACTTGCATCTCGAACCTTTCCGGTTTCCAAACCATATATTTTAGTTTTCCTTCGGTTTTGCTCTATTTTTTCCCTAAACTAAATGGTGCTGTTTTTAACCAAATGTTCCAACATTCAAGAATCTTACAAATGACAATGTAAGAGTTATCATTTGATATCCCGTGTTGCATCCATATTTTGAATCCTATTTGATTTCAGCCAAAATCCAAATTCAAATCCAATGTGCATCCAAACATTGGATTTTCAAATCAAAACGAACCATTAGTGAATTCAAGAGTTCTATACTTTCTTTCTAAACAAAAGACGCTACTATACATGATACGCAAAATAAAAACCCGTAAATATCTTACATGCGGCATTCAACGCTTGTGCCATGGTTGCAAAAGGGGCAGCTAAAGACCGTATCAAGCCTGTCCATCCGCTTCTTAGGAGGCGGCTTTGCCCTTGACTTCCTCTTCCCCATAGCTCACGACTCTGAAAAGATGAACACTACTTAACTACAAAAACTAGCCAAACTAACAAAAATCATTCAATCGATTGACATAAAATCCAAAATATGATACCCAATTCTGTTGAATTTGTGACTTTGTGACTCTTGAATATTTCCATCAATACTCGTATAAAAACAAATCAATCTAAACAACTGTTTCTTTCTCCCATATATTCTAAGTACCCATAAAAGTAAATGGTGAAAACTGAAAACAAACTCTAACTATAGATTTCCTATCCCACAAATATATAAAGCAAGTCTTATTTTCCCAGGATCTGAACAGACTCTGTTAAACAGAGTAAAAGGAAATTTTCTCCTACAATATTCTCCAATAACATGTTAACTTATAATATATATATATAGAAAAAAATAGGTATAAGTGCAATGATATAACTTTATATCAATTGCAACTTAAATCTGCCAACGAGATTATGATATGTAATTAAAATTCACTTT
>JAYMTE010003011.1:0-10344 GCA_036897545.1 Pelargonium fulgidum
GTTTGTTCACAGGTTAAGAATTTCACCTCTCCTAAGAGTGTGTTGAGTGAGGATTGAAGCCAAGATCTCTTCCCACACACGAAGCTTGTGTTAACCAACTGCTTCACTTCCATTGGATATTTGTTTATTTCTTTTTAATATTATTGGAGTCATGTTTAGCACATGATTAAACTTAAATTTAAAGTACCAACTTCCAAGTTGAACCCATGTGGCAACAGCATAATCAACTTTAGCTATCTGGATATTTGTTTTTTTATTTAAAAGTTTTCCTTAATCTTCTTTTTAATATAATTTTAAAAATATTTATCCAAATATTAATTACTTTCAACAGAATGTCAATTTTGAGTCTCTTTTTTCAAATAGCTAGGGTAGTTAAAGATATGCAATCTAATTCAAATTTAGATTATTTCATGATAAGAAACTAGAATATTTATTATCTGAAAATTATGTTACTTAAATGAATTTTGTTATGCTCTATCAAAATGGACCCCAGAAATATATATGAAATATATCTGAAAATTGACCCCTTGCCTTAATGAAAATATTTATAAATATCGACCGCTTTACAAAAAATAAATAGAATATTGTTTTTATTTTTATGTGGAGATCTATGTGAAGTATAGTATATAGTTGGCTGCCAGTTGAGTTCCACATGAAGCGTATCTTCCTAATCCTACTCAACAGATCAGAATCTATGCTCTATTTTACGTGGCACCAAATGACTACCCCAGAGCCGACACAACAAGGCACCAGTCTTTTTCGCCTTATCCAACCACAACTGGTTACTATGTTTCTCTCTTCTTTTACTCTAGTGCCATGAGATGCTGATAACTCATGCCCATTGACGTGGAGGCTTATGTGTCATGCGGCACGTGGCAGTAGCGTTCGTGGTGGGTGGGAGTGCCACCTGTAAAGCAAAATAGACGCTGAGTCAGCCTTTGAACCAGGAAACTCAACTGTGAGGCCCATTTCAAACATTTGTGTTGTGTCTGACTCATCATGTCACCGTCGGTTTGGATGAGCTCAATGTCACATAACATAAACAAAAGCTGTCCTGTCCATCTGTTTGTACGGACAATGAGTGGATCACCTTACCTTATGGCTTATTCTATCATCTACCACTCCAGCTGAAATTCACATTTCTGAGTTCTGAAAGAGATTTGGAAACTAGTCAGTTTGGTGGAGATATAGGAAGAATCTAATATAACAACATTAAACATATATAGTTTCCTGAATAAATTTTCACATTACAATCACAATTTCGAAATGTGAAGCTAATGTTTCTTCGTGCAAAGTCATTGAACCTTGCATTTCAAGACACGGACGAAATATATTATCCAGCTTACATAGAGCGCGTATAATCATAAAAATGAGGAACAAAGAAAAAATTGACAACCTTTTCAGCCAAAAAACTCCTATTTTTTCATGGAAGGGATGCTGTGGATCATCTTTTCTTTGCAAGATGGGGTAATATGATATATCTGAAGCCAGAGTGAAGATAAAATTCAGAATATATCATAGACCAAAAGAATGAGAAGGAGAACCTTATTATATCCAGCATTTTTAACTTTATTTTTTGGTGATATATATATGGCTTCACATATTCTACAACTACCTTCATATTCAGCTTTCCAGCAGAAATGTCAAGTGGGATTAATTGTGTTATGCTCTATATTGCCAATGCTGATTTCAGTTTTTCGGTGGCTCATACAATTACATTTCTAGGGTGGACTGCCAAGCAAAAAATGTGTTCCTATGGCACAGTTTTGACTCTAAACTGAGCATTGTGCTCTGCAGATTAATGACAACATTTGCCAGTTTATATCACATGGAGAGACGAGGCATCTAATGCATATTTAAACCTGACTGAAGACAAGTTCTAGCATAAAAATTATGGTGCCATTGACAAGTGAAGAAAGGGCTGAGCAAATTAACATATTGGTTTACAATGTCTTGAAACCTTCCCTCTTCTAGAAGATTAAGAATAAAAACTTCCTCCAGTTTCAAAGATAGGCCATTGATGTTCTTACCCTCCCATCATAGGATAACGAAGCAAAGTTCCGAGGCTCACGAGAACTCCAAGCAAGACCTGCTAGTTTCAGTTAAAACATGATCAGGTTGATTTTGGTATGTATAGTAACTCAGATGTATGCAAAACCAAAAGTTGTAGTGGTTAGCATAAACACTATCTTCGTAGTCACTGTATGAGTTAAGTAACTGATTAGTCTGGGTTGGTGACTCAACCAGCCTGCTAAAATTAAGAGATTCCAGCAGAATATGAAATAACAAATCTTATTGAATTTCTGGAACATCCTGGGCAAGGGAAAGACCTCTCAGATGTTTTCTCATCACTGCTAGTAGGAGAAGTTAACCACAAATTGACAGTTGAGTCTGTTCCACCACTCTACAACAGCTGACCTTCTGTCAGAAAATTATTAGTCATTATAATAACTAGCATAAAAAGCAATGTTTAATCTCATTGGTACATTCAACAACATGTTGATTGAAATTATGAACCTAAACTTATTTCCTATGAAATTGGACTAGTTCCAATTAATTGGGCTAAATTGAATTGGATTTGAATATTTCTTTTTTTTTTTTATTGGATTTGAGGAGTGTGAGTCATAAACCATGTATACATTGGTTGCATCCTCTTTAATAGCAGGGGATCCTATACATACACAATATGATCCTATGATAAGAAAATATATTCCCAATTCTCTGTTAAGAAGAGTGATGATATGACTAGAAGAAAAAGAGGCTGATTCAGATTAATAACCTCTCATGAGGACAAACTCGCCAAAATGAATATGGAAATCTAATCTACAGGCTCATCACGACTTCTTTTTTATAAACTTAACTAAAATATTTGAGCACATGCACGTCATAAATCTGTACGAAGATGCTCACACACACTTCCATATGATGCATGAATGTGTGTGCGCGCATGTATGGGTGAGAGAGAGAGAGAGAGAGAGAGAACCAAAATCAGATCATTGCACCCAGGGTTACACTTAACAGCCCATGTCCTGTTAATAATCATACAAGAGCCAGTCAGAGAAGTAAGATAAAACACCAAATCAAGTTTATTACAAAAAATGATAAAAGGCACATCAGAGCTTATCATATAGAATGCAAATGAAAGAGACGCGAAAAGCAAAAGTAGATAGACAAATATGTTACCTTGCCACTTACCAGTGTGTGTGTCCATGGAGCTCTTCGATATGTGTTTGAACCATCCTAAGGTCCCATACGTGTATTCCAGATTCATCCTCTGCAGTAACCTGTAAAAATGGTAGCATTCTAATAGGAAGAGAGGCTAAATGGACAATCACAAGCATAAGACTGCTAAACTTTCCACCACATTTCAATAGGTCCACTGAGTTTTCCTTGAATTTATTCAAACTTCAAATTCATTTTCAAACTTAGTGAATAACAGAATCACAAATTAGGCAGATAGAGTCCATATTTACAATTACATAAACATATATATACCACGTAGCATATCATCACCACAAGACAACAGTACATAACAGACTTGGCAAACTCATATGCATAGGATGAGTAATTAATCGATTGTCTTTAAGTGTAGCTGCCCCATGATACAATATAAATGATAGGATACTTCTAACTCTTCCCGTAGTTTTAATTATAATCATAATATGTGGAGATTCTAATTAAGTTAGCAGTCACTATAAACAACACATGGTTATTGGCTTGGCTACTAAGTGTAATTGAACTCATTATAGCTAGTAAAACATATAAACTCACCAATTAATCTTACCAACATGTCCATCAAGGGAAGCAATTTGTTCCAACTGAGGAGAATTCAACTGCCCATACACGACTAGGGATCTGCCATATTGCGCTGTTCCATAAGATTCAACTTCAATACAAAAAGGCACAAAATCACGAGTAAAAAACCGTCATGTTCAAACATATTTTTAATTGAGAGAAATATGACTAAACTAAATAAAAATTTACTTAATTAGTTAGGCCACAAATAAAATTACGACACAATATAATGTTAAACATTGAAAAATTAAGTAGCTCGACTTCCCTGAATTCATTAAATATTGATTATGAGTAAAACTTTAAGTAGTGTGTATCTTCTAATGAGTTTGATTTATACCAAACCAAATGAAGTCCGACTTGTATTATTTATCATCTTTTTAACTTATAGTTGTTGAGTCACACATTATACAACTTTTCTTCCACCCTAATCTCTCTATCTCCAAAGAAATGAAATAACTAATTGGAACTTTATAAGTCCAAATATAGAAATAGCTTTAGGGAGTTTATTGGATAACTTTAATCACCTCCCACGACCTGTCCCTATTCTACAAACTTAATGACGTTTAATAATTTTAAAATTTCCAATCTAAAATAAACAATTTCGACTCAAGTGGTCCCTTGCACGTACGAGCTATTTGCCAAGACGTGCATGCAGCTTGTGGCTCCTTAATTAGGCCTAATTGACATTTTCTTTACTTGATTCTATAGGCATTTGAAATCTGTCTCTAAAATTTAAAGGTTGAGATAGTATAAATATATCCAACCGAAAATTTGGTTCGTTCCAATGATGTACGGTTTAAAGTTTAAACTTGAGACACAACCCCAATTCGCGGTCGGTCACTCTCAACTTAAGAAACCTACCATTCTTTCGAGTCAGCTGATTGCATAAACTAAGCCCATTTCATTCCGAGCAAAAAAAAAAAAAGGACTATCTAAACCCATCCCGAAACCCGTATTTCCACCTTAAACTTAGATTAGTTTCTATAAATTTATCATCCTTTTTTTCTTCTTTTTTGTCTGAAACAAGTGAGCTCCTTTTAACTGTATACAGTTGTATATATTGCATGGTTGCCTTGCACGTCAGTAAAGTGATAATGTAAAACAAATAAAAACTTCCCTTGCATTGTGTGAAAGGTCCTGTGATAAATAAACTAGTACGCATGTTTTGGTTAAATTGAGCGCAATATTTTCCACATGAGTAAGGGAATGGTCAAATGATCAATTCTCAAATCAACTATTTTGAACAAGAATAAGCTGCTGGTCAGCCAAAGGTGGCAAGAATGTACAAATTACTAATTTCCTTCAATAATCTAAGGAGTAATTAATTGCTAATTTATCGTTGTCTAATTATTTAACATATTGTTTTGAATATATTAAGAACACAAAGGAAAACTACAAATTTTGAGAAGATGTGGGAAAGGTCCGTTTGGAAAGAAAGTTGATCTCTTGAAGTCTTTATGGTGGGAAAGGTCAAAGTAGCCATGTGGTAACGCAAAATTTTTTACTATCAACCATATACACAAGGGTATAAAAATTTACTCATAAAGTCATGACAATTTAAAATAATAATCTCATACATACGATAAATAACATTTCTATAGTTTTTTTTATTATTATTATTTTTTTGAAGGGAACATAAAATATTATTAATTAACCAAATCCAAAGTCACGAGATTATCAATAGCCTCGGGGCAGAAATTCCCCACTGAAGCAACTAAATCTAACGAATTCTCCGAGGACCTAGCAATAGCATCAACAACTCAGTTCGCAGACCGGCTAATAAAAGAAAACGAAATAAAATTAAACCTGACTGATAAATTGAGAATATCCCTTATAATCAGACCGAAGGCACTGGTGTCACCCTCCCCTCCAGCCTGGATTGCTAAAATCACATCACGAGCATCGGATTCGAGCAGAACTTCCTTCCATCATCTATCCCAAACCCAGCGCACAATTTCTTGAATGGCCAATGCTTCTGTCATGCGAGCCTCCAAAGACATATGCCACGCCTTACAGCCCCAACCACAAACATACCCGGCGCTATTACGAACAACCCAATCAACACCAACTCTGAGAGATCCAACAAAAGTGGCAGCGTCGGTATTTACCTTCAGCCGGCCAGACGGGGGAGTAGACCACTTTTCCGGCGATCTCACCCCCTCCCCAGCCGCTACAGCAGCCTCTCTTGGACGAAATTTCACCGCAGCCTCCTCCCACCCCCTTCTCATTGACCTCGCAATATGAATAATCGCTGCTACAGGAAGACTTGTCATGTTACACACCCATTCATTCCTCGTTTTCCAAATACCCCAGGCTAAGTAAATACATTCTGAGAGTTTTGAAGCCTCTTGAAGCTGAATGAGTGAGTCAAACCATTCCCTCGGATTATTAGCCGCAGTGACGATCGGGAGCCAACCGGAATCACGCCAGACGTCCACAGCTATCGGATACTGAAGGAGCACGTGAATCCCAGATTCCTCCTCTACTCCACAACGCGGACAAATCGGAGACACCTAGACATGATGCCTTACCACCTCGCTCAGAACCGGAAGGCTCCCGGATAATAAACGCTAAATAAAAAGTTTCACCTTGGCTTGAGCTTTGGCATGCCATAACTTCAACCAACAACCATGACCAGGAGATTCGGCATCTTGTTGTTGCGATAAATAGCCACTTTTAACAGTGTAAACACCCCGCTTCTTAAACATCCAACACCATGAATCCCTAACTCGAGTTTGGCTTGGTCGAATTTTCACAATTTCAAGACCTCTCAACAGTCGAGAACCTCCGCAGCTGGTCCATGTTCCACTCGCCAGAATTATCATCAAATAAGGCATCTACCGTCAAATCGAACTCATGCGGTTCAGCAAGCGAAGCTATTCTATAATCAGGCAATGAAGGAATCCAAGGATCTGAATAAACCCGAGTCCCGACACCGGACCCAATTCGCTTATAACATCTTTTCTTAAGGAGGAACTGAGCAGCAAAGATACTCCTCCACACATAGCTAGGATTTGATCCAATTGTTTCCGTTAGAAAAGTCCTGTGTGGAAAATACCGACATCTAAAAAGTCTGCTAAAGAGGGATTCGGTGTCAACTAGAAGCCTCCAACCTTACTTACCTAGAAGAGCAATATTCACATCATGGATTGAGCGGAAACCCATACCCCCTTCTCCCTTACGCTTACAAAGAATGTCCCAGCGTGTCCAGTGAATAGTACCGAGTCCCCACCAGAATTTCCGAATAAGTCTCTCAATTTCCAAACAAACCGCATTTGGAATCAAGAACAATCCCATGATGTAATTTGGAATAGCTTGCACAACAGACTTAATCAGGATCTCCTTACCCGCACTCGAGAGCCACCTATTTTGCCAATTTCCTAGCCTTGAATTAATCCTATCAATGATCGGTTGGAATAGTTCAACCTTCCGACGTCCCGTACCAACCGGGGCTCCCAAATAAGACTCAAATCTATCCACCAACTGAACCCCCAGCTGAGATGCCAAAGAAGATTGATCTGCAGCACTTACATTGGAGCTAAAGGAGACGCTCGATTTACCGAAATTAACTGACTGACCGAACATCAATTCATACGCTGCTAACACTGACCAGACCTGCGCAACTTCATCCTCATTAGCTCGGCAAAAAAGTAAAGCATCGTCGGCGAAAAAAATATGCGAAACCAAAGGAGCTCCCCTCGCTATCTTACAGCCCCTCAACCGGCCCTCTCTGATTTTCACGTTAATCAACGATGAGAGACCCTCCGCCACGATCAAGAATAAGTATGGAGACAAAGGATCACCCTGGCGAATACCCCTATTAGGAGAGGTCGTCTCAGTCAGCTCGTTGTTTATAGAAACCCGGATTCGAACTGATGTCACAAACTTCATTACGAGACGAATCCATCTAGGATCAAAACCTAACGAGACCATCATAAATTTCAAAAAGGTCCAACTAACCTTATCGTAGGCTTTAGCCATATCAAGCTTAACCGCAGCCCATCCTACACCTGCCTGGCCCCTTGTATGCATCCAATGGAAGATCTCATTCGCAACGCAAATATTATCAGTTATGAGGCGCCCAGGGAGAAAAGCACTCTGCGGCTGAGAAATAATACTAGACAAGACTGGTTTGAACCTATTTGCAATCATTTTGGACGCTATTTTATAAATCACATTACACAGAGCTATAGGCCGAAACTCACCAACACATTCTGGATTGCGCTTCTTCGGGATCAAGACCAAGGTTGTATCGTTCACATCTTCAGGGAGGTGGTCATCATTTATAAAACTCAAACATGCACGCGTGACATCACATCCCACTATATGCCAATATGCCTGAAAAAAGCCCGGATTCATACCATCCGGACCAGGAGCTTTGTCTGGATGCATACTATCTATAGCAGCTTTCACAATTCAGATTCGGTAAATGGAGATAGCAGCTCTTCATTTTGGGCCCCTGAGACCTGTCGCTCGACCTCTATATTATTCGGCAACACAACGTGAGCACTTGCCGTGTAAACCTGTTTATAGTAATTTAGCACAAACTCATGCATCTCCCTGCTGCTTTCAATCCAATGCCCCTGATTATCACGAATACGATCAATCATGTTGTTACGTTTACGCTGAGAGGCTGAATTATGGAAATATTTTGTATTAGCATCACCATCTCTCAGCCACATGAGTTTAGCTCTTTGTTTCTAGTATACTTCGCAGTCCCTTAATTTTTGTAAGTACTCAATACGCTGGTCTTCCGCAAGCTTCTTTCCTTCCTCATCACGACGACAACTTAGGATACGAAGCTTTCGACCTACTTCCCGAGAGGCACGAATTGGATTCCCATGCACAGACCGGCCCCACCTAGATAATTCTGCACTACAACTCTTAATTTTAACTTGAATGTCCTCACCACCCTATTGCCATTGCTGAGAAACTATCCGGTCACAATCTGAATTGCCAATCCATGCGTTTTCGAACCTGAAGCTTATCTTACTCCCATGCGCACTAATCGGGGGACACACCATTATGGGGGTATGATCGGACGAGGTAAAAGGTAAGTTAATCACCTTCCAATCGTGATAGCTGAGGCGCCAACTCGAAGATCCGAAGGCCCTGTCAATCCGTTCCTCAATACACTCTCCCGTACCGACCCCTCTGCGCCAAGTACATTTCTATAGTTAGTAATTAAGTTGAAAATGATATATAATATACTCAAATTTAAGTAAAAGAATTACCAATGAAAAATAATTGTAGATAATAAGTAAAGGGTTGCTTAATCATAAACAAATTGTCTAACTTTTCAAAACAAAACAAAAATTGGACAATGCAATTTTTATACATTCTAGTCCTACTCTTTTTCTGTTACACTCAACCTCACTTTCCTAATTTCTTAAACTATAACCAATTGACCAATGGATTGCTTGATATATTCATTAAAGTAAACAACACCAAATTTTTTCTTTTTTTTTGTCAATATATGACATGCATATTTCAATTGTGTATCACATAATTATGGCACTTTACTTGAATCTCAAAACCCACCATTTATAAACCAATCTATCTACAATTGCCCCTCAAAATCTCCAAAACTACTCCTCCTAATCCCACTACAGCGAAGTGTCATGTGGCGTGGCCTCACGCAAAAGGTTGGTTCCATCTTCCACCGGAGCAGATTATCAAACTCCATTACCAAACCAAACAGGACCTGATCGTGACCTCCGCAACCAACCACCTCGGCCCCATCTAATCTCTGGACTCAATTTGAACTATAAGATCGCTCCATCCATGGGTTTCGCGGAAGACGAAGCGATGCAGCATCGCAAAACCGCCACCAAAGCTCCGGGCTTCGCGCGGTGGTTTCCGTCAGATCTCGACTGCCGCCGTTTTCTCCTCCTCCTCGTAATACCTTGCTTCTCACTCGTCCTCTTCCTCTCCGTCTCCTCCCCGCCGGCCAACCCCTTCTCCTCCCTCGCACCGCTCAAAACCTTCCTCCTCAACCGCACCGTCCTTCAACATCCAATAACCTCCTTGAACTCCTCCTCCGCTCGCCGGCCGGAGCCATGGAGGGAGGAGTTGCGCCGGTCCAGAATAGCGGTCTGCTTGGTCGGCGGCGCCAGGCGGTTCGAGCTCACCGGACCTTCCATCATCGAGAACGTTCTCAAGGAGTACCCGAACTCCGACCTTTTTCTTCACAGTCCCTTGGACCGGGACGCCTTCAAGTTCGGGCTCCTCAAGGCGGCCCCGAGGCTCGCCGGCGTTCGGATTTTTAAGCCGGAGCCGATACCGGAGACCGAGTCGCAGCTCCGAGTCCTCACCGCTCATAACTCGCCCAATGGCATTCAGGTAACACGTTTCTCATGTTTTTTTTTTTTTCCTTAATTATTTTTATTTTAGTCAATTTTGGTAGCAAATAAAATTGGACATAATTAGCTATAGTGGCGTTGTTGATTTTTCTCTCGTGACGGACACAATATCTGATGATTAGCTGTTAGTTGTAACACCACCATCACCACAACCATACCAATTAGGTGTCCAACCTTCTACATCATG